>JAQGCP010001887.1:0-11411 GCA_034699885.1 Acrobeloides thornei | reverse complement strand
GCACTCCCGAACGACACTCCTCGTTAAAACAGGCCCCTGGGCTTCCTATCCCCTCAGATCCATCTCGGCCTCCTTTCTCTATTTTAGTGGAAGTGGGTGGTTGTACTTCAGACTCATCGTGCTGGGGACCCAAGGTCTCAGCCCCATGGCCGAAGGCGTTAGGGGGAATCTAGGGACAATGGAGTAGTGATGTCGATAGTCTTCTATCATCGTCCCCTACAATTTTTGTTTTAGTGTCTATCCCGGCCTCCCTGTTTTTAAACAATTTTTTATTAATTTTTTCTTTAAAAATTTTTTTAGAAAAGTGCACGTCCTATACCTTCTATTTATTGTCTTTGATAAGTTCGAAAAAATGTTAGACAATAAAGAAATTCTTGTCAAAAATGTTTTGAAAAAAATTTCCTTATTGCCTAACATCTTTTTCGAACTTATCAAAGACAATAAAGTCCGCTATATTTCGCTAGAATCATCTGAGCTGAATCTAGAATATTCTAGCAAATTATCATCTCTTCTCTCGCCCCCACTATGTTCCCCCTCCATGAACAAATCCTATGTACAGTACTGGGTTTTGTCTGTTCGCTTTGCAAACGATCGGTTTCGGTCTTGCAGCAGCAACCACAAAATTCTCAACCTTTTGGTTTTTAGTTCTTATTCTTACAAATATTCAAGATTCTATTATATTTATTCTCTTTATCTTATTTTATAAAAATTGAATAATTTTTAAGCTTTTTTATTCAAAATAATTGAGCAATACGGTATATAATTGAATATCGAAATAGATGTCTAATTTTTATATGCTTTGTAGTCTTTTGTTAACTATGTGATATCTGCAGAAAATACAGGGTGGTGCAAAAAAAGTGGCACAAATGGTCATTTTGAGAGCATTTTTTCAAAAAAATTTTTTTTCTAAAAACACCATTTCTAGGGGTAAAAATAGCTGAAAAACACGAATTCGGCATCGAAAAAAATTTTTGACCCTTAAAATGGCAAAAAAACTTGGTAAAATAGCGATTTTTTATGGTCTGGGCTCAAAAAACACTCTTTTTTGCCATTTTAGGGGTCAAAAAATTTTTTCAACACCGGATTCGTGTTTTCAGCTATTTTTACCTCTAGAAATGACGTTTTTAGAAAAAAATTTTTTTGAAAAAATGTCCCCAAAATGACCATTTGTGCCACTTTTTTTGCACCACCCTGTAAAGTTTTTTTTAAAGAAAAATTTCCTAACAATTTCTGTTGTTTTTATAGAAATAAAATTTTTTTGTTTTTGTATCAATAATTTATGTCAAAAAGTTGTCTAAAAAATATTCAAATCAAAGAATCCATCGAGCACCAAAACGCAAGACCATCATTGCATGGAAAAGTTACCCATCTATTTTCGAGTCCCTGTTTATCATAGCCATTACCATTTACTAAGGCGGCACAAAATGCCTTTCCATCTGGATAACCGGATCCCCAATAAGTAAAGTTCACTTTAGTTCCATCCGTCCATTGCCATTGACCGTTTTGATTAGGATCATGAAGTCCTAACCAAGATTCACCGAAATCATAATCATCGTTAAAATGAGCAAGACCTTGGGCTAAAATGTTGGCATTTGATCGTTCAATAAGTCCCCTGGTTTTCATTTTTGCATCATATCATTGCGTAAATTGGCTACTAGAAGATTTTTCTATGCTAGAAATTGATTGCGCGCATTGCGAACCTTGAAAACATTTCCCTGACTGATGTAGTGTTTGATTCAAGAAAGGTTATAATGAAGGTTATAAGCGCAAATGAACTAAAATTCGAATTGTACCGGCTATCTGTGTGTTTTTCTAGACTGTGAATCGACTGCGCGCATTGCCGATGCATAATACTTGTACGACTAGGATTCAGCAAATATGAATTTTTTTAATTTAGGGGTATACCAGAGGCATGTCCAGGATTTTTATTTCTTTGGTTTTGGGTGGGCCACCGAGATAAAAACCTCATTTTTCTAAAGAAATTTATCGAATTTTGGCCCAAAATGCCATTTTTCTTAAAGGGGGAGGGGTAAGAATCAGGGACTAATCTCAGTCAAAAAATTTTTTTGCCAAAACAGCCTATATAGGGGTAAAATCATGCGAAAAATCGATTGCGCGAATTCCCAAAGCGTGAAAATACTTCCTTGACCCTGATTCTGGGAAAAAGATGTGTGTATTGAAGCGAAAATCGAAAATTTTGAATTTTCTCCCTCAAAATCATATTTCTGGGGGTAATTTCATGCGAGGAATCGATTGCGCGCATTCCTGAAGCTTGAAAATACTTCCCTGATTCAGGGTAAATTAATACATGTTGAATTTTCGCTTCAATACACACTATTATTTCTCTGAATCAGGGTCAAGGAAGCATTTTCACGCTTCGGAAATGCGCACAATCGATTTTTCACATGATTTTATTCCTAGGACCGCCATTTCAAAAAAATTTTTTTTTGTCGAGACCTGACCCTAAAGTAGTTCCCCCTTTAAAAGAAAAACTAGTGCCGCTGGAATAAAATTTTTCGAAAATGCTTGTTTTTATACTGAGAATGCTGTCGTGATCGCGACATGACAGTGCATTTTTGTGTCGTACGACAGCGTTTATAGTTCGGACGATTTGGATTTTTTGAAAATTGGAGTTTTTTATCCCTTGGCCAACCTTTTTCATCTATATGCAAAAATTTTCTTGCGTTTTGACAACAAAATAAAAAATGACTTTTGGGCATGGAATCGAACCTCGTTTTATAAGTGAAGACCAAATACATTAGCCAACCGGCCATGGATCAAGCATTCAAAATCTCTTGATACGGTACTCGTTTTGAAGCGCTTTTCTTTTATAAAGTATCAATTACCTGCAATAAAAAAGTTTTCAGCACCGTTATGAACTGAAGTTAATGTAGCCGATAAATTTTGGCAAAATGCTGAAGCATCATAAAAAGCCATGCCACTCGGATAACTATAGCATTTATTTGTATATGACCAATAAAGCCAACCTTTTGGGCATGGTTCACTTATAAATAGTTCACAAATAAACGGTTTTCGTTGCAAACAATCACTTGCATACCAATTTGAGGATGGAAATTGGGACGATATGCAACTCGTAGTGTTAGAATTTGACGGCTGCCCTGTAAATTTAGTATATCCAAGTGTCATAATCAAAAGTACCCCATCCGTTTTTATAAAAATTGAAAAAAAATTCTGGGGGGATGGATCAAGATGTTTTCCAATTTTCAATCATATAATTTTTTATTCATTTTTTATCAAAATGTACAAGTATTTCTTACCACCTGCAAAATTAGCATAAGAAAAATTGCCATAGTCACTCCAAGCCCAAGTTCCATCAACGAAACTATTAAATCCACCAAGCCAAAAATCACTACTTCCTTTAAAATACCCATCTGCCATTCCACTCAAAAAGGTATTGACAAAAACCGATGATACAGATGCCAAATGCCCTCCATTACTACCACAAATGTACTCGGCATTAAACCATGTGGTTGTCTCAGCATAAAGTTGGTAACAAATATTTGAGGTTAGGCCAGGTCGGGAGCCAAGAGGACAACCGGATAAAAATATGTAATCAAAATTAATAACAAAAGTAATTAATGAAAATAAGAGCTTCATTGTTAAAAAAATTGTTTACAATGATCATTTTAATTAATTTTACAGC
This sequence comes from Acrobeloides thornei, assembly GCA_034699885.1. NCBI lineage: Eukaryota > Metazoa > Nematoda > Chromadorea > Rhabditida > Cephalobidae > Acrobeloides > Acrobeloides thornei. The sequence continues at coordinate 7,747 of JAQGCP010001887.1, read as the reverse complement.
CTTTATACAACCAATGTCAGTTCTTTTTCTCTTTTTCGTCATTTGCATATAGCTGATAAGGAAAATATATTTATCACCATAAATTTATTTTTTGCATAAAAATCATAATAAAGATGGGATCTTCCCTTCTCTCTGATCTTGTTTCTTTGAGAGAGGGATGAGTTGAGATCAGAGCTTTGGGGGAGGGGGATAATCCGGATAAATACCCCTTAGAGGGCCGAAGGCCCGAAGAAGAACATAAGGATTATTTTTGATCTTCCTATGGTCGTCCAAAAATTTCATAATAGTCCCTATTTTTTGGGTGGTAATCTCCCCTATTCAAACTTCCCTATGTTACTACCCAGGGGAAGGGCTTTAGTTTCCTATGCCTCCAAGGCCACTGCCTTCAAAAGTATTAATCCGGGCCTTAGTGTCTAGGTCTCAAAGCAAGGACGTAGCTGTAGGAAAGGGTGGGCACCGGGGAACCAAGAACGTAGAAAATTTTTATCAAAATCCTGATTTTGTCGGTCAAATTTTGGATCAAAACTTTGATAAAATTTTGATGCACCACAAAATTTTTCGGTCAAAATTTTGATTTTGATCGATCTCTAATCTTACACTCTCAAGCATAAATTAAAAACATTTTTACAATCTAATTTTATCTCGATTTATAAAAATAGAACAAATTTTATCCTACGCCATCTCACTAAAAAACAAAAGGCAAGCCGCCCCTCTCTGGCGTTAAATTAAAAATCATAAAAAGAGTACAAAGCGGCTTAGATTTTCAAAACAAACTTGATTCTCAACTGCAAATTTTAAAAATGGCGACAAAATTTTGTCGGCAAAGGGTTTGCTTAAGTATTCAATTTTATTCTGTTTTTGATTTTATATCGAAAATAGCAAAAGTGACTTCCAAATCGGAACATATTCATTTTTGCTTTTGACTTAAACATGAATAAGTCCTTTATTTTCTTTATATTACTAATTGCAATTCAAAGTTCAACGGTATAAGAAATTTTTAAATATTTAGGCCCTAAAATAAAACCAAGGCCTAGGCCTATTCAGCTTTCGAAAGAGGAGGCTCGATCAAGGACGTATATCTAGGAGTGGGGGGGGGCATCGAGGGAAAAATGCCCCCTTCCATCTTAAAGCCGAAAAAATAAGGGTTTCCCCCTTTAAGTTTTACAAATTTTGAAAATTTTTTGAAAAAATGTCATTTTTTCCTATATAAAATATCAATTTTTTCATTTGGGCAAAAATTGCCCTAAGTCGATTTTTGTTGGAAAACAAATTTTGATATTAGCTGAATACAGTTTAACAAAAAACTTTTTACTTGCTGTTTTTCACTATTATGCATTAAATTGGAAATCATTTTTAAGCCATATCACTTTAGCCATTCGGCCATGGATTAAACCCCCAAAGCCTTATTATATGGTACTATTTTTGAAGTATCGGCTAGCTGTGTCGATTGGCAAAATTTTTTTAAATTTTGACACTTGCCAACATTTTTTCAGAATTTTGCTACGCCGTGCTATGGTTTTTACGCGCTTAAAAATACCGTACACGTCCCTATATGGGAGGGGCACATTTGATGCTCCCCCCTTGCATTCCTCATAATTACGCAAATGAATATAGGTAAATGGAGTCTGCTGTACATCTGCAGAATGTTGTGGCACAATTGGCACTTATTGCGGTTATGGATCTTGCAATATCGTAGGCTGTAATTGTGATGGTGGATGTCGCCCATGTCTTACTTTAGAAGAATATTATAGCAGAAACAAGAAATATTATGATGAAGAGTCTGATGATCCCAAAGCAAATCTTGAATTTGCAGCTAGAAGTTTTATTGCGGTATGTGAATGTCCTCTAGTAATAGAGGGAAAGAAAGCTATTGATGTGTTTGAGAAAATTGATACAAACAAGGATGGCAAATTAAGTCATCATGAAACTCAAGAATTTTTGAAGCATAGGAAAGAACGAAATGTCATTGGTCTAGAAGATAATGTTTGGTTTGAAGAGATGGATCTTGATGGTGATGGACATATACAACCGAATGAGTTCGATTCAGATTTAAAAGATTCATCTTTTAATCGAGATTGTTAATCGTTTTAATTAATAAAGTTTATGTTACATACTTGATTTAAAAAAATATAAGCAACTAATTGAAATTTCTCGCTAAAGGAAAATCTATCATCCATCACGGCGCACCAAAGAGGAAAAAGATGCAGACAAGGGTAAAAATTTAAACAAGATTCGCCAATCGACTCAGATCGCCCAGCGTTTCAAAACGAGTGTATCATATCAACGGGGATTTGAAGGCTTGATCCATGGCCATTTTTTTCACAATTTTTTCAGAACTTGAAAGAGCGAATTTTTAGCTATTTGAATAGTGCATGAGTATCGCATAAAACACACAATAGAATAAAACACAAGAATATCACAGAATTAATAAATTAAAAAGTTACATTTTTTATTTTAAAATCAACGAGGCATAAGAAATTAATTATTCTCAAAATACTCGTCTTGTGATTTTTAAAGGATTAAAATAAACTAATGTATTACTTTGTACTATACATTTCTAAAATTATTCTTGTGTAAATTTTGCCTACAAGTCTTGTCAAAAATTTTGTCCTTGAGTTCGGACGTGTTCCTTGTTTCTAGAATTCTTATTCTTGAAGAAGATATTTAATTTAAAAAAATTAATCTTTAAATGAGGGACGTATGCTTATTTTCAGAACTCGATAGTTTCATAGGAAAACCACCCCAAATAAGTTTTAGAATCGAAATCTGTGCTATTAAAAATCCTATAGTGAAAAAAACCGCATCAAAAATGCTTTTCCTATCAAAAAATAGCCTTAGAAAAAGATGACAAACGTACATGACTTTGGCTAGGAAATATGATGTTTTTGTGCAAAAAATACTTTTTTGAATATATCTTGTTAGGAAAAACCTTTTTCTATGAAATTTTTTTCAGTATTATGCAGGGATATGTGCTGAATATGATCCAATCAGTTTTTTGAGCGAAATTCATGTTTTCGTGTCAATATCTAGACTTTAAAAAAATTGGGTTTTTCAAGGATGTAACCTGGTTAGTATGTTCTTTGGATTCATTTTTTAGGGATTTGCAAAAAAGTTATACACGTTGAATATGGGCTACTGGATGTTTATCTTTAACCATGAGCAGTGGTACGAGTTGTATGCTAAGAATTGCTCACTCAAAACGGAATCTGAATGGTACGCTGCTGGAAATGCTAATATTCCCTTAGGATTAGTATATTTAACGCTTGGAGTTGTTTTCGAAGTAATTACGTTTTTTCTAATATGTTTTGGAGAGGGAGGCGAGGAACACTATGAAGACGTTATAAAAGTGAAATTTCTAAAAAACAAACAAAATGATCTTTACGTATTTTAAATCAAAGCTTTAAAATCTTGGTGACGCGGGTAGGATTCGAACTCTAGCATGCCGAGTCAGCATTGAACTTTCGTTTTGATCGAAACTGAGATGTCGAAATCGTAATCGAAATTTGGCATCGAATTTCAAAATCAAAATCGTGATTTTGACTCATCACTATCAATCATTACATGATGCAAGTGTGACGACAATTTTCCAATCTCCGAAGAGCTATGCCACTAACAGAATTCCAAATTTTAGATCACCTATATACCATTCTTGTTCGCAATGTTGAAGCCTGAGTTTATCCAACATTCATGCTACAAATTTATGTTTTTAATCGGAGTCATCGACATCTTTATTGTCCCTGTTAATGGCATTATTACTGGAATCCAATGCATGTTTGGCATACATTTTTGTATCTATCCACGATTCTTTTACATCGTTGCGACTATCGCCGTTAGTAAGTCTGAAATTTATACGTAGTGGCAGCCATATTAAAGGACTATGGTAGTTTCAGAAAACTACTTTTAATTTCTCGATATTACCCCCAATAGGGTCAAAATTTACGAGATTTCTGGTTGAAAACCGTGAAGAAAAAAAAGTCAACCAACAGTTCAAAAAATCCTTTACTAGACATTTTTCTGGGTCGACTCATGCCATTTTTGAGCAAAACTGACGCATCTAAACAATGACACTTCTTGAAGTTCCCTTTTTAGCTGGATTTTATGGTGTCACCACTAGCTGTGTAATTTTGGCTCTCGATCGATTTTTCGAAATGTGCTATCCAAATCTAGCGAAATCGGTATTTGGTAAAAAATGTGCATATTTTTGGTTGGCACTGCCAATCATGTATATGCTTTATTCCGGGTTTCAAACTCCCCATGTTTACAATACGAAGAGATATTCATATAACCCGGACCCGTTTCTTGAAATACCCGGTATGGAAAACAATCCGAATGTGAGTCTTTTTATTGCCCACAAAGTAAAAACAACCGCTACGGTATATTTAACGGCGACGTATGTTTGTTTTGTGCTTGAGTGTTTCTTCATACTAAAAATCGTTTTTCTTACGCTTTCTCTTGAGTTCAAAGCTTATCTAGTTTATTAAATAGCTTTTTTGTGAGGCCAATCGAATTATATATAGTCGTATCAGAAAAAACCTTGGTGATTTTTAAAAATTTTTGATTTTTCGTACATTTTATTCAACTTTAAGACGACAAAATAATAAATAAACAACAGAAACAAAGTAACAACACAAAAAAATGCTTAATATTTAGTTGGGTATCCCTTCGCCTTGATCACGGCCTTCATTCTTCGTGGCATCGACTCCACAAGCCTTCTAAGGGTGTCCACGGGTATTCGGTTCCATTCTTCTTGTAGCGCTCGGAACAGCTCATTCTTGTTGCTAAACTTTCTTCCACGAATGCGACGCTTTAAAACCTCCTACAAATGCTCGATTGGATTGAGATCCGGACTCTGGCTTGGCCACTTCATGACCAGAATGTTGGCTCTTGGGTGCCGGAACCAGTATTGATGCCACAATAATATCTTTCGGCAATGTCGGCTCCTTTTTCACCTCGCTGTTTTGCTTCGATTATAAGCTTTCGCAATTCGTCTGATTTGTATTTTCCTGGCATTTTTTGCTCTAAAAATACTATATAAGACAAATAGAATGGACTTTAATGTCAAAACCTCTTTAAAATGTAATGACGTTTTATAAGTTTAACATATTTCAAGCTTTTCATAAATTCGTGCGAAGGAACGTACAAACACAAAACGAACGCCCTTTTCCTTCCGCCGATTTTATTGTAATATAAAATTGTAGTTTCATTTCGAAAAGTTTGAAACTTTCTTTACAATCAACAACGCGGTTATCATAGTATCGTTGACTATTTTATACTCAAGTATGCTGGTCATTATAAAAATCAAATCAGTTTGTTATGGCATTGAATCTTCACAATTCCAAAAATTGGTACGTTTGAAAGAGTATTCCAACTCGAAATTTAAAAAAAAAGTTGAACAGATCGAGATCGAACAGGAGGCTTTTTCCAAAAAATATTACATAAAAAATATCGACTTGATTTGTTTAGATGACACTACAAGCATTGTGCATATGTGGTGAGATGTTTGTTGCGCCATTGCTACATATTTTCATGCTTTACATTAAATTTCCGGTTGTTATCGAAATTATCGCTCATATTGGGTGGATCGGCGTACACGGTAATCTTTTAATTAAGCTTTTTTATTTCTGAAATTTTTAAGGAGACACGGCCATTGTTTATTTCATCATGAATGCATCGTTACGAAAAGCCGTATTAGAGATGATAGCACCGTGGATAAAAATTCCTAAAACATGGCTAACAAGGTCACACCGAGCCGTGACTTCTATTTCGCGTGGTCGAAATCATGTAGCTTCTATTGCTTAAAGAAAGGGTTAGCAGATGTCAACCTTTAGGTTATCATGTCAACACCGATCAACCTTTTTAAAAAATGATCACCCTCTTAAATTATTTTGAAAGAAAACCATTTTACAAAAATAGTTTTATTTTTTAAATGATAATAAAAATTCAAGTTTGTAATTGGGTTGTTCATTCAAAAAGTTGGCGGAATTTTACATGATTTTGGGACACGAAATTTTTTTCTAAAAATGGGTTCCCTGGAGTCGATTGTTGTACTTGATTAGTGATAAGTGAGCAAAAATGAATGAAAAAGTTAACAAGTGAGCACTTGATAAGTAACAAGTGATTAGCGACAAGTTAACTAAAAAACTGAAAAGTTTGTCACTCGCTCTTTAGCTTACTCACTTTTTTGACAAGTGATAAGTGACAAACTTGTCAGTTTTTTTAGTGATCTTGTCACTTATCAAGTGCCCACTTGTCAACTTTTTTCATTCATTTTTGCTCACTTGTCACTAATCAAGTACAACAATCGACCCCTGGGGGTAATTTTATGAGGGGAATCGATTGCACGCATTCCAGAAGCGTAAAAACGTTTCTCTGAACTAGGTGACTACTAGGGTTGTCGTATCGATATTATATCGATACGAACCCTAGTCATTTCATTAAGTTTTTGCTCTTTGATAAGTTCGACATAAAGTAAGACAAAATGAAATTTTTTTGATTAAAAATTTTAATCAAAAAATTTTTATTTTGTCTTACTTTATGTCGAACTTATCAAAGAGCAAATACTTAATGAAATGACTAGGGTTTGTATCGATATAATATCGATACGACAACCATAGTGACCACCCAATAGGTCAAGGGCTCGATCCCGCTGGGTTGGAAATTTTTTGATTGATTCAAAAGAAGTTGTCAAAGAAGACATCCCATAATTTTGGCTGAAAATTTTTTGTCTATCTTTTTTCTCATGAAACACTCCAGTAGGATTGTTCTAATGGTCTTAGTGGCAGTATGGCTCAGTGGAAAGTATTTCGAGAGAAAAATGATAGACAAAAATTTTTCTGAGAGGTCTTCTTTGACAACTTCTTTTGAATCGGCCAAAAAATTTTTCAACCCTAGTGGAAGTTGAAAATTTTTTGACAATTTTCGACCTATTGGATCGATCACCCTGATTCAGGGAAGCGTTTTCACTCTTTGGGAATGCGCGCAAAAAATTTTTTGGCGTCCCAAAATCACGTAAAATTTTCGTGAACTTTTTGAAAGAACCCAATACAATAAAAAATGTTGATTAAAAATTATAGCAAAAATTAAGAAGTGTAGACAGCAGACCTTTCTTCGCCTCGAGGATTCGTGATCTTATCCATGTTCTTGTTGAGAAAGTCTTTCAAAACCATGAGCCCATCACGGAGCTTGGCAAGATTGTTACGCATCAATAGGAAAAACTTTCTATCGAGATCACGGATTTCATTTACATACGCTAACTAAAATCAAAAATTTCAATATTTTAAAAAACATCAAAGATGGGCCAAAATATCATGTACCCTATTTTTACAATTTTTTGAGCTATTACACAATAAGAGGGGTCACCCACGTAAAAAATTTTTTAAATTTTTTTCTGGAATGATCCCTCTAGGGGTAAAAACATGCGGGGAATCGAAATTTGACATTTTCGAAGCGAAAAACGCTTCCTTGATTCAGAGAAGGCCTGTGTATTGAAGCGAAAAATTGCATTTTTACGACCTTTTGCTTCAATACACAGGCCTTCCCTGAATCAGGGAAGTGTTTTTTCTTTTTGAAAATGTCGAATTCGAATTCCCCACATCTTTTTACCTCTAGAGGGGTCATTTCCAGATAAAAATTTTTAATAATGTTTTCATGTGAGTGGCCCCATTGTGTAACTTTGAAAGTTTATTTACTTGAGGATTCTTTAAATAATCTGTGCCCAAACGAGTCCTCTTGGAATGATCGAAATTGT
>JAQGCP010001886.1:0-11411 GCA_034699885.1 Acrobeloides thornei | reverse complement strand
TGTTGCTCTAGGTGCTTACCCACCTATTTTGCATAGAAGTCGTGTTATGCCAAGGACTTCATTCTAATTTTTTTTAAATATTATGATTTATGACTAGTGCGCTTCGTCATAAAAAAGAGTAACAAGGTGGGAGAGTGAATCACAGCTCCCCTACTTGCCATCGCATGCACTGCGCCTTAGGCGTGGATCTACCTTCCCAATTTCGCTATCCTCCCTTTTTCCCCTCCGTCAGACATTACCCCCTACTTCTTGCACTACACACTTTGAATGTCGTGGTCATTTAATTAATAAATAAAAGCTATCTAATCATTTTCTGCTAATGTTCTATTTATTTTATCATTCAATTACAATTGACAAATTGAGGATTGATAGTCGAAAAGTAGGTTGTTGGAGCAGCATATTTATTTTTGGGAAAAAATATTTTTTAAATTTGTCAATCTTTTTTTTGGTCGCTTTTTTCGACCTCATTGGGAGGAGAACCAAATGAGGGTTGTGGATTTTTTTGAAAAGTCCACCTGGGGGCTGCCCATGTATGATTACTATATGAAATTAAATCCGAAAATATCTAAAAAGATAAAAATTTTGATCTAGAAATAAAAATTTTGGGCCTATTTGAAACTTGCTAAATGTGTGTGGGCCGAAATTGACCTTTTTAAAGGTTGCACACCATTTCAAATGTTCAAATATGTTTCTTTTGCGCCCAAATTTCGTATTACATACTCAGTTTGCCTAGTGCAGCGAGAAGTTCGAACTTTCGAGATATCGTCCCATAAATCGGGGTCCAGCTCGAACTTTCCAACTTTGTCGCCTCCCTATTGGAGCGATCTTCGACCTTTCAAGAAAATATCTCTTAATGTTTTTTATTCAAACAACCCTAAATTAAAATTGCTTCAAAAGCAGTAGGTGTTTGAAGCCTCAAATTTCATGTTTACATAATACTGATATTTAGAACCAAAACTAAAAAATAGCCTTCAAACCATACAATTTGTATACAGGGTGTTAAGAAATTACGCGCACTTTTTCAAATTTTAAGTAATTTTGATTGCATAACATTTTTTTGATCTAGATTCCCTTTATCATGATGATTGTTAAGTGCTAAAAATGGAAATCAAGAGCTAATGGTTTAGGAATAATGTTTCGTTTTGTTTTGAGTTTGTTTTGGTATAAAACTTTGCTTGTGAATTCGAAATTTAAAAAAGTGCGTGTAATTTCTTAACACCCTGTATGTTGTACCCGATTACGAATCGCTCTAGTTCGGGTACCCGAATTCGGGGACTCGAAATGGGTATCCGATTTCGAGTCGCTCCAAATCGGTTGCCCGATTTCAAGAACTCGAAATCGGGTATAGAATCAGAGTCGCATGAAACCGAGTACAACATACCGTATTTTTCTAATAGAACCACCTATTTTTCGATTGGACTCTAGGGTGTGGTTCTATTTTTCGATGCTTAAATTTCGAAAAAATAATTTTTTAATGTGTCAAAAACTAAATTTGTTCGATTATGTCACGGCGCAAAATTCAAAAAATCGAAGAAGCTTTTGAACATCGAAAAATCATTTATTTTTTACCTGAATTGCGACTAAACTTGAGCTTTAAACAAAGTTTCTTGAAAATTTTAAAAAAGGACTACAAAAACATGTCGTCTGTTGTCGCTCTGCGCCGAAATAAGACATGTTTTTAAACTTTAGCCCAATATGATGCGACGAAATGGAGGAAGGGACAGTCCCTCTTTGTCCACCTATGCTTTCGGTGGGAAGGTGTGGTTCTATTAGAGACTGTGGTTCAAGTTTATCACTGTAAGGGTAGTATACTGACATAGGAAACAAAAATTTTAACATGGAAAGGCCAATAGTACTACCGTAGGCAAGGAAGACAAAGGGACTTGTCCCCCAAGTCGGAAAAATGAACATTTTTTTGTTGTTGACCCCTTTATGTTTTCTATTTCCTTCTCCTATGTGAAATACTGCCTTTAATATGCCCCATGCCCAACGTGAATTCCTGCCTATGGCGCCAATGGCTTTTGTGGTATATTTTTTCTTTAAACTTTGTATCTTTGGTTTGTATAAAGATGTGTAATACTCTCTCCATAGGCTTTAAAAAAAGCATTGTTTACATATGCGATATTGTTGGTGTTTCTTTTATATCGAATGAATGTACCCAGATTTAACAAACTCGGCCAACGTGTTTAAAACATTCTTAGCACAACAGGTTAGTAAATAAAAGTCACAAAAAATTTAAGCATTTAGTAATATTGGTGATATTTTAATTGCCTTTGAATATTTTTAACCGTTTGTTTGTTGATTTTTGATCTTGGTTTTTTCTGATGTTTGACAACACGGCAGATGTCAAGCACAAAAAATCATTCTTTTAAATTATTTTTTGAATTAACATTACACAAAACTTTCACTTTGGTAAAGCGAAAAAAATTGTTTAGATACAATGTGATGACTAGAATGTATAAATGTTTTAAATTTATTTTGTTGATATAAGAAAAAATGTGCCATTATACAGAATGATTAAAAAGGTGCACTTTGTGATTTTTGGAGCCCGAAAAAATTTTTTTACTAAAAATGACCCATATAAGGGTAATTTTATCAAGGAAATCGATTGCGAGTGTTTCCGAAGTAAAAAAACGCTTCTATGATCCTGATTCAAAGAATGGATTCGGTGTATTGAGGCGAAAATCGAAATTTTTTTATTTTTGCCCTGAAAGCATCTATCTGTGGGTAAGTTTATGAAGTGAATCAATTGCGCACATTTTCTAAGCGTGAAAAAATTATCTTGAACATGATTCAGAGAGTGGATTCGGTGTATTGACGCGAAAATCGAAAAAAAGTTTTCCGTCTATACTACAACTCCATTCCCTGAATCAGAGTTAAGATATTTTTCATGCTTAGAAAATGTGCACAATCGATCCCTTGCATAAATTATCCCCAGATGAATATTTTCCGGGCGAAAATAGAAATTTTTTCAATTTTCGCGTCAATACATCAACTCCGTTACTTGAATCAGGGTCAAAGAAGCGTTTTCATGCCTCGGTAATGTGCGCAACCAAATTACCCGCATACAATTACCCCTATATGAGTCATTTTTAGTTTAAAAAATTTTCCGGCTCCAGAAAATTTTTCGGGCCTCAAAATCACAAAAATGCATTTTTTTACTCACCATGTAACACAATAATTACTATTCAAAGATATGAATTAGATTCTTCTTTTTTGCATGAATTTATTTACAGATTAGGCATGATAAAGTAATTGTAGGGTAGCAAAAATCAAATTTAATCAAGAAAACAGTTAATGATGCCAAAGCTCAGGTGTTCAATTCTTTTGTTTTTTTGTAAAATGTTTCTCTTAATCCGATTAAAAAATAATGCATAAGAAAATATATTAAATACGACAACGTTTTCATGCTTCGGGAATGTGGGCAACCGATTGCCTGCATAAAATTATCCCTATATGGGTCATTTTTAGTAAAAAAATGTTCTGATAGTAAAAAATTTTTTGGGCCCAAAATCACAAAAATGCATTTTTTTTACTCACCCTGTAACACAATAAATACTATTCAAAGTGATATGAATTTAGATTCTTCATTTTTGCATAAATTTATTTGCAGATTAGGCATGATAAATTAAGTGTAGGTAGCAAAAATCAAGTTTTAATCAAGAAAAAAGTTAATGACGCCAAAGCTCAAGTGTTCAATTCTTTTGTTTTTTTTTGCAAAATGTTTCTCTTAATCCGATTAAAAAATAATGCATAAGAAAATATATTAAATACAACATTGGGAACTAGTATCGATTAAGTATCCATCTGAAAGTGAAATTTTTTTCATTTTTTGGAATTGATCCCTCTAGGGGTAATTTTATGCAAAGAATCCGAATTTCACATTTCCGTGACCTGAAAATCTTTCCTTGAATAAGAAAAAGCTATTTCTGTGATGTATGGCATGTGATTCTTGTCAAAAATATGGCCCTAAAGAGGGCCATTGGGATAAGAGATCGCTTCGAGAAAAGATTTTCAGGTCTCGGAAATGTGAAATTCGGATTCTTCGCATAAAATTACCCCTAGAGGGGTCAATTTCAGAAAATGAAAAAAATTTTCTTTCAAAGAGATACCTAATCGATACTAGTTTCCAAAATTGTAATATTTTATTAAATAAATCAATATTTACACCAAATTATATACATGATATCATGGGATAGCAATCACATTCAATTTGTTATACAATTAACCATTCTAGATGTTAGAATTGATCTATCTAGTGGTTTTCAATATGTCACAAAATCTACACGCTCTGGAGTGATATGAGGTGTGCCTGGTTGTTGCAAAATTTTGAATGACTTGCTCAGTGGTAATTGAATTTTTCCATACCGTCCCTTGTTTTGCTTATGGCTATTTTGAGGTAGGCACATAGTTGATGAAGAAACATTTTCCAAATATTGTCGGACACATTTTTTCACCTAAAAGTGAAAATTCAATAAAAATGCATTATTTTTTATGTAATTCAATAAAAATGCATTAACTCTATTGGATTCTCGAATAGATTTGCGCTTTTTGTTAACTATAGTTTTTCAAACGTGGTTTGAAAACGCTTTGCAAGTATTTTTTACAAATTACACACAAAACACGAAATATTTTACCAATGTACAACATCGAATAAGCCCGAGCAAAGCATCAAAATGGATGGTAAATTCTGAGTCGGAACAGACTTTAAAAAATGGACCTTTTTGAAAAAAAATTTCAAAATTATAGAAAACACTTTGGTCTCTGGGAGTAAATTTTTCCAGGAACGGAACGACCCCCCCCCCCCCAGTGGCGTAGGCAGAAGGGTTGGATAGGGAGGAGCACTTCTTCCAAAACGGCCGATTTTTCCCAAAAATATAACAAACTCTTGCTCCCTTGCCTACGCCACTGCCCCCTCAATCCCTCTTATTACGCCTCTGGATTTTATGTAAAACTAAAAACCAGGTATCCTAAAACAATCGAATACCTCTCTATTTATGACGAGAAAAATTATAGAGTTCATAGTTCCATGAATAATTACGGAAAAAGTCACCAACGAAACGGATTCCAAATTTTCATCGTTGATAAAAACTTTCGGGAAAATGCGATGGCTCACCCATGCGACTAAAAAAAATAAATTTAATATTTTTTTTTTGGTGTCCAAACGCCTTACATAAAGCAAACAAGGATAATGCACCAAATTGTAGAGCATATCGGACTTCTTTTTTTCGTCTCGCTTCTGCTGCCATACACGTGAGTTTTGGATCGATTTTCCTGTATGCTTGTCTAATGTATAAGTAGATCTAAATTTTAAAATTAAAAATGTTTCTCAATAATGTTCTTACTGTAGTATAGCATATTATAGAAATTGCTGAAGAAATAACATTGACTGGGATGTCAATAAAATAATCGTTGTAATTAAAATCTTTATCAAGGATTTCTCCCCAATAGCGTCGATAATTAAAGTAATGTCTAAAAATATTCTTGACAAGTGTAAATGCTACTCAAGTGCGGCGCAAAAGTCCCCCACCCGTACATACGAACTACCCAAAAAATGGATCTCTAGCGTTAGACAAATTCCCCTTGGTCCCCCAAGGCAATTTTTTTCAAATTTTTAAAAAATTCGTCAAAATTATCTTGGGAAACCATAGCCTTTCATGGAAGACCTTCCGTGCTAATGCGCCAGCCCTTTTTTTAACAGTGCGTGGCAAGCGATCTATCCCAAATTAGCTGGGTCTAGGAAAACTTTGGCTAAAGATTGTACATGTGTGACTCCTACTCCCTATGCTACTGCCTCTCACAGCTTAATTTAGTTTCTAAACTTGGCTTTGAGCGGTTCTTTGAGTGCTCTCGCTCAAAATTTTGAAAATTGGTTGAGGAAGAGGGTGGGGTTTGTAAACAAGCAATGCCTATGATTAAAATTTAAAACAACTTACGCACAACAAGGCATTATTTTACGGGACACCAGAGCTAAGAGATATCCCGAAATGAACATTATAATTGTTAGTGTTATTACAACTTTTCTGGTAAAAAGCTTGCCTATACTGTTTGTGAAAACAATTACAGAAACTCTAAAAAAAATGTTTAATATCAGAATTTGAGGTCATAATTTTACCTGTTGATAGCAATTATTGCTGAAATGAGCATGTCAACATTCCAAGTGGCGTTTTCAATATATGAAAATATTCTATTACCAATATCAGTTGGACGATCAGAAAATAAATAAGTCTAAAAATGTTATAAATTAAAATAACGTAGAGTGAGAACAGGGCCGTATGCAGGATCATACATGGCAGCATCCAGGTGGAATTTTCAAAAAAACCCACATCCCTCATTTGGTCCACCTCCCGATGGGGTCGAAAAGTTGACGACCAAAAAAAGATTGATAAATGTAATAAATATTGTTTTTTCCAAAAATATGCTGTTCCAAGCAGCCTACTTTTCTTATACTAACTTACTTGCAAAATAACACTAGGACCCATATAAAAAGCTATCACAGCGGCTCGAATACAATTACTCGTAATATTCGCAAAAGCTAGCAAATAGATGTTACTTTTGGAAGGCTTCAACAGTCCTCCTCGATATAAAATAAAGAGCACAAACAAGTTTAATAACAAAGAGGTAGATGACGAAGCCGTGATTAGAATACCAATAAGAGATGCAATAGAAATTACCATGATGAGATTTTTACTTTTTAAGTTTTATAGAGAAATTTTAAAACAATCTTCGGAACTTCTATCAACACGATAGAATATAATATGATGAATCTAAGACCATCTTACTGAGTTGTAGCTTGAATGTGAACTTTTAAACTAAATAAATATTATGAAGTAAAACCGCGTGCGCCTTAATTTAGTTCGGTTAAAAAACTAAAGCTCACTGGCAAACATTAATAACGCATGAAAAGTAATCATCGCTTTTAATGAAAAAAGTGTTTGCTTCACTCAAGTAAAAAAATAACCACGCTAATTATGTAATATTTAGTGTCAAACTTCAATCCCTACATCTCGCTTCAATAAATTTCATTGTTGATTAGATATTGTTCAGGGGAAATGATTTATAACCAAATGGCAAGGTGATTACGAAACCTTGCCATTTTGGATATGAATAATTTTTTTATGAACAATATCTAATCAACAATCTTATATATAGTAAACTTCATTGAAGCGAGATGTAGAGATTGAAGTTTTAAATAGAAAAATATAGCGGAAAAATTTTTAAGCTAAAAAAAGAAATATGCGTGGTCAAAAGATCTATGTAAAGGATAAAAATTTAATGAATGCAAAAATCCTTCAACATGTGTGTCCTGCAATGGTCTCAAAACACATTTTCCGAACCTCTCTAATCTTATTGACTCAGCACACGTGGAAGTTAATTTTTTCGAAGAAAAATGCTTTGAGGACACACTTGATTTTGCCGCTGAAAGCCTTTAATTGTGTTTGAATGTTTACCTTTAATAGAAAATTCAAACTCAGGTTAATGCCTATGATAGAAGTCAAAAGTCAAAAAAGGGCTTTATATAGAAGTTAAAAAAAGAGTTTTATATAGAAGTCAAAGAAGTTTATGATAGAAGTCAAAAAAGGTTTTATAGTAAAAATGTTTAAAAACATTAACAATAATGGTGTTAGAAGCAAAAAGGAAGTTAGTTTCAAATTTCGAGGATGTTCTTTGGGCGCCATAAAAGTGCATCCATCATAAAAGGTCAATTCCTGAAATTTATCTATAAGCCTATCTGTGACATCCTATCTGTAAGGTTCGACTTTTGACCAATAGAAAGAGAATGTAGAAAAAAGTGCTTCAAGATTTTTTGAAACTAAAAAAATTTTAAAGTATACTAGGCACATATTGGAAAAATGCAAGAATTTTGGCGCGAAAGTCTAACCCCGCCAAGATACAGGGTACCAAATTTTCGAGTTTTTGCCAAACTTTACCCTTTTTTGTAATGCATATATCTCAATGGGGTTAAAACCATTTTGATGATCTTGGACTCGTTAGATTCCTTGAAATACGAACTACAAATATTATCTATACACTTTTATGTCAAGACTTTAAGAAAAATTTTAAAATTGAAAACACGCAAAAAACCTGGATTTTTCATAGATAAAAAAATCAATGTTTTAGTCATGGCACCCCCGAAAAATTCGAGAGGGCGAAAATTAAATAATCCTACTACATTAAACGTGAAATGTCCGTGCACTTGTTCATTTTCGGCTTTCAGAAGATGAACGGAACTCGGCGCGCTCTAACGTGTGACCAATTAAAACTATTCAAACGATTATCGGATTAATTTTGAACATATCGACGCTATGGTCCTGTGATCATCTATCCGATTTTAACGCTTATATTCAATGAAAAACAAGAAAAGGGCATTTATGCAAATTTTTGTGTTAAAATAAGTTTAAAAAATGGTTAACAAATTATTTTTCTATAGGAATGGCAAAAAAGTGTACTTTTGTGATTTTTAAATGAATTTAGGACCATAATTTTTCCCTTAAAAATGGACCCTCTAGAGATAATATGGGGAATCAATTGTATGCGTTCCCAATGCACGAAAACGCTTCTACGTGTGTTTCAAGCGGATATTGATCTGGTGAATTATACCATTTGAAGAAAAATTGGTCATTTTCGCATTTCCCTTGACTTGGGATTAGGATAATGTTTTTCACACATGAGAAATCAATTCCCCGCATAAAACCCCTAGTGGGGTAATTTTTACAAAAATTGTTGGGTCGCACATTCATGTAAAAAGTTACAGAAAGTGTATTTTTGCCTCACCCTGTAAAAATGAATCCTTACTTTAATTTTTTTATACGAAAAAAGAGAATTATAAAAGGTTCTATCCAGTGTTCGGAGAAGAATGACAAATCTGTCAAAAAAATTGGCAGCTGTCAAATTATTTGAAAATTTTTTTCAAAAGGTCATTTCACTAATTTTTAGACATCGGAACTTATCAAAAAATAATAATTAAAAATAAATAAAAATTTCAATGTCTTTGCTGTTGAACTTATCAAAGAGCAAAAACTTAGTGAAATGACCTTTTGAAAAAATTTGTCAAATAATTTGACAGCTGTCAATTTTTTTTTGATAGATTTGTCATTCTTCTCCGAACACTGGTTCTATCTACCTTGCTTCTTCCTCGAATCTATGTTCAAAATAACAAAAAAATATATCATGGTCCAAAAATTTTTAAATAAATAAAAAGAATAATTTATATTCTTCCTCAAACAATATCCAGCCTAACATAACAATGAATTAAATTCATGTTTCAATAAAATTTTCAAAAAACAACACGAGCGAATCGCATGGCAATAATAATAAACAATAAAATTTTTTCTACAGCTTTTTTAGTATTCCTATGAAATTCTTCGTCATTTTAATTTTTAAAATGTGCATAATCAATAGACATAAAACAAAAGCTTATCAGGAAGTAGTAATGGCAAAATAGTTTCGGCCAAAAAGATAAGAAAATTTACAAAACACAATTTTTCAGACCATTTTTCTATTTAGGACCACAAAATCTATCGAGCGAAAGAAAAAGAGAAAATTTTTGCTCCATTATTTGTAAAAGAATTTTTTGAACTTCAAAAGTTTTACACCTCCGGGGATAGAACCTGACGGTCTCAACATTGCTTAACTTGCCAGATCGGACGGGATCGCTCTTTACCGGGGTCGGGGAATTAGTTTTGGAACTGTGGGTTGAAATGGATTATACAAAAATAAAATAAAATTCCTGGTAAGTTAAGTAAAGAGTAGTCATTGTTTGAAATAAAGAAGGATCACTGAGAACATTTTTGTCAAAGGGTTGAATTTAAGTGAAAATCCCACAATAAAGCCGAGAAAACATATGGTTTGAGTGTGTATTCAAAGTCTCATCTGTCATACATCAGTATCATTAGCTAAAAATAACGTTCAAAAATCAAACAATCACACTGACCTTGATCTTGAATATAATAGGTACGCACAAAAATATAATAGGTATGCATAAATTTACACTAAAAATATTTACTTTATCCCAAATTTTAGCTTTAAAAAGTATGACTCTAAAGAAGATTTTAAGACGGAAGTTCTGAGAGAATCGAGCTCTCCCTATCACATTGGGATTTTATTGCATAATATTGTAGTACTATGAGAATTATATAAAGTCGTAAAAAAATTTCCCTCCAGAACGCTAAAAATGGTTTTGGAGGGCTCTGAAGTTGATGGATAACCTATTTTTAAGCACCCTGGACCATAAACCCCCTAGACATACGACTAATACAAACAAAAAAACTAAAAAATTGCTTGCAATGATAAACAGCGATGCCAAATTGTTATGAGAGACGTAAAATCCATTTTTTGTTGACATAGTTAACGTAATTGTAAGATGCTCCGGATGAAATAAAACCCCCTGTGGCATCATGATTTAGGCGTTGAGACGCCTCATATTACACGTTTTAACCTTTGACGAAAGTTGGGTTCAAAATTCAAACAAGCTAAAAAGGGAATCTATGCAAATAAACAGGCATGAATTATTTTGATTTTAAAAATGACATGTTAAAATTATTTTGCAGAAAAATTTTTCAACTTGTAAAAGAGCATGTAGAAAAAAATATGCGTGAAAAATCATTAAAAATATGACGTCCACTAATAAAGTCTTAATGAGTCATTTGCTGACAAATTGTGGTTTTTTAATGAGGATAATCTCATTGGGATCAGTTTGTTCACACGTGAAATTCAACCCTATAACGTACATCTAGGTACTCAAACACGTGAATTTTACTCAGCTCAAGCCCCAAATTTTTTAGTTTTTTTATCGCACTCATATGAGGTGGGTAAAAACTAGGGCTGAGCGTTTTGCGGGGTTTTTGAAACCCCGCAGCTGAGATCTCGTTACCTCGTAGTAAAAAGTTGCAGGTTTCATCAAATCCCACAAGTTTTTATTATCAAAACCTGCTTTTTACTGCAAGGTAACGAGACCTCAGCTGCAGGGTTTCAAAAACCCCGCAAAACGCTCAGCCCTAGTAAAAACCGTATTTTGCGAGATTTTTTCAAAATTTTTTAACTTGTTTAATTTTCACCAAAATAACCATATGATTGGTTTTTATATGTGAGAAGTGGATTGCGAGAATTGACGAGCCTTGAAAACTCTTCCATAACCTTGAATTATCCTATCTTCGCTACAATACACAAACCTCTTTTCTGAATCAGGACCAGGGAAGCTTAATTAAGGCTCGGCAATATATCCATTTCAGCATAGAAAACCCCATTATAGGGTTATTTTGGTGAAAATTAGAAAACCTGAAAATTTTTGAAAAAAATCGCAAAAACACAAAAATGCGGTTTTTAATGACTCACCCAGTATTTTTTCTTGCAAAAAAGGAATAATTTTTGTTTATATTTTCGAAATTTTTTTATCGCCTCAGCGGGTGATG
>JAQGCP010001885.1:0-11412 GCA_034699885.1 Acrobeloides thornei | reverse complement strand
TCTTGTAGAGCACCTTGCAAAATGGTAAATTGCTTTATAACTACAGCTGTTCGAATTTTCTAACATGCATTCACCCGTTTTCTCAATGCCATTCACCCGATTTCATTCACCCGGGTGAATCACCCGTTTTAGATAGACCCCGCAAGTATCCCACCGCCAAATGCGCGAGTTTAAAACGGTGTTCCTGAGCCAAAAATTTATTTGCACGTGATTTCTGTTCAAAGCTTCTTTAACAGGTTCTTATTCACTGTTGAAGATCAAAATGTAATATCTTTATTACCAGAAAGCCAAAAGAAAATATTTACCAAAAAAAATTGAATTTTTTGATAAAAAAATGAATAAAAAACGGCATTTTCGCCAAAAAATCGCATATTTTGGAAAAATAGCTAAAAAATTGTGATGACAAAAAATAGGCATTTTTGATTAAAAAAATTGGAAAAAAATTGTCACTTTTTTTACAAAATTGTGGAAATCGGAATAAATATAATGGGGTTCAAGGGGAAAGTTTTTCAATTTTTGAAAAATTAAAAAAATTTTTTAAATATTTACCTGATAGATAGCCCCTACAACAATATAAAGTGCACCAATAACAACATTAGGTCTTTTGTAAGTTTGCCATTGTTCATCTGATAAAATTGAGCAATTATACAAACGATCGAAACTATCACGTTCGAACAGGAGATAATTCATACTGAAAGAATCAGATATAACCAATTACAGGTTGGCCCAAATGAACCCCAAATATAAATTGAATCATCGTTTTTAAGCTTCAAACTTATCTGAAAAAATCTATTGAAAAAGCTTTTTACTATAAAAAGCTATGACCATTTCTTTGAACCCTAATTTTGACCCCAAAAAACCTAAAAACCACATTTTGGCTCTATCTCCACATAGGAGTGGCAGTAGGAAAAGCTTTGCGGTTTTTTAGTACTCTCACCATGACTAAAAAATTGGCGCATGTTTTAAAAAAATCGGAGAAGTCACGATCGATATGTTCCCTTTTTAGCGGATGTTAAGCGTGGTTTTTTTTTTAAATTTTTTGACAAAAATGTCTAAAATACCGAGTAGAATAAGTGTACAAATTTTCCTAACGTGTCGCCTCATAGTTTTTGAGCTAGCTCAATTTTACTGCTAATTTTTGACCTTTTAGTAGAAAAGTGACATTTTTGAGATGGTTAAAAGTACCCCAAAATTTGTCGATTTTTAACAAATTTTTGATGCAGTCTTGTAGAGCAACACTAAAAATACTATTTTAGCAAAAAAAATCACAATTTAAGAGGGTCACCTGTACCCCATTTTTTGGGATCTTTTTTTTAAAATATGGAGGTCTCTAATTAAACAGTGTCTTTTCTCGTGACTACTTGTCCAATTAGATTACAATTCCTTTATTCGCATGATTTTATTGAAGATTATGCTTCAAGTGTAGGAAACTTATGATTTAAAATTGTCGTTTCTTTAATTAAAATAAAATGCTTGAATGCTTTAAATTACAAAGGACTAGACTAAAAACTGCACTTTTTAAAAATAATCATCACATGACGATTAAGAGACGCTTTCTTGAACACTCGAATTTGAAAAGGGCATAGTGTTAAACGGTTCAATTGCGCTTCAAATTGAATTTTTTAGTGAGATTAACGGATGGAAAAAATTTTTAAAGTCATTTCAAAAAAATTCGGTTTCTAAAAAATTCAAAACCTTATTCGAAGTTCAAAAAACGGTAAATGGACAGTTGTTCTTTTTACCAATTGTTCTTCGACCTTGTTTCTTTGATGTTCTTTTGACCGGTTGTTCCGAACTGTTATTATTATGTTTAAAAAAATAAAAAATCACTATGCTCAAAGTGGATCATAGGCAAAATCATTTGGCAACAAATAATTTTCAAGCAATTTTATCTATACCTCACCTTGAGGCAAGGAAAATCCAGTCGAAGAACAACCGGTAAGAAGAACGACCGTCCGTCGGCCGGGCTATAGCCCCCTGTCTACGTCATTGCGTACACATTTTAGATTTTTACTTTTCGAACGTTCAATGGGTTTCCAATAGCAATGCTTTCATGTCTGTGCTAGCATATAATTAATAAGTTTGTTTTCTTCAAATTGTTTTAGATAATTGCTTTGGGCTTTTTCATAACCACAAAATTAGAGGTGCTACTTTGTAGGCATATAATTTAAATGCAAAAAGAGTGAACATTGGCTTATATAGACACATTAGAATCATTTATATTTGTGATTCATAGTCTCATAGACAGGGGTCTCAGATTTACTTAAATTTAAGTAATTTACTTAAAGGGAGACAAACAATCGTGACTGGATCTCCGGAAAAATGGTCAACAAATCTGTTTTGGTATATCTGCATGGTCAAACCGATAAAAATTTGGTTAAAATCGTATTCCTCATAGCTGGAAACCCCTATTGGTGAGGTTTCTCGATTTTTTTAAAGCGCGAAATCGATTTCCCGCTAAAAATTACCCCTAGAAACACGTTTTCACGAAACAAAATTTTCCGACCATTTTTTCGGAGATCCAGTCGCGATTGTTTGTCTCTCTCCCTTTCATGAATCAGGGTCAAGGAAGCGCTTTCGTTCTATAAAAGAAATTATTGAAAAATATTTTTTTTCGCTGAGTTATGGCCTTTTGAATGTGAAAAAGTTGAAAAAATGGCATTTAAAAAAATCATATCTCCGTGAAATCGAAGTCATTGTCAATAATTTCTTTTACATAATGTTCCTCATACGCTTAGCTATCCAAAAAATGGTCGCTCGAAGAAAATTGACTTAATTTTGATTTTTTTCGAGAAGTCGAAGATGGGCCCAATGGCCAGGCGACAAAGTTTGAAAGTTCTCGCCCGTCCTGTTTTTGCAGTAAATTCTGAATCGCTATCGTTGTCGAGATCATCGCGTTTGAAATTGGCGATTTTTGAGTTGCGATTTTGAATTTGAATTTCCCGCCAATCTCTGATTTCAAAAATAGCTCATTTTTAGGCGTTTTATAGATTTTTGCAATAAAAAATTTAGAGAAACAGTTCTATCTTATTTTCGTCTTACTTGTCTTTATTTTATTGCTGCTTTGTTTACTTTAAGTTTGGTAATCTTTGTTGGTTTTGATTTCCTACCGAATGATCAAAAATTGGCTCAATACATGCTAATTATGAACCAATCCTTTTGGCTAGATGAACTAGGTCAAATGCCTACATTTGTTGCAACAGACCTGGTAAGTTATAAAACGTTTAAAATATTTTTTATCTATTAGTCATAGATCATTGTTTAAAGATCCATAAACTCAAATTAAGGGTCGTGCTAGTTGAGATTCACAAAAAAAATTTTGCTAGATGAATTTGCGACCAAAAAACGTCAAAAATGGCTATTTTGTTTCATAAATTTTACCCATTTATTCATAAATTTACCCAACAATGGCTATTTTACGATTCTTTTTATAAAAATTGCAAAAATAAAAAATTTTCGCGTCCGGGAGTTTTTTGGTAGTTGACTTTGCCTGGCCCTCGCTATTTTGGTAGGTACCATCTGTGAAAAATTGAGTTGGGTCTTCGCGTCGGTGGATCAAGAAAGGTTGATAGCGGGTTGAAGTAGGTTGGACTTCGTTTACTCAAGTGCAAGGGCCGGCCCCTAAAAGAGTTGGCTTAATAAGGTTTAAACGCGCGTAAACTCGCAAAATAAGGCAATCAAAGAGAGTAGGTCACCCTCTTCGACTCTGCAACAATGGTGACTCGAGTACTCGTTCCAGCAGTGAACATATGTCGAGTAGTATAAGAGTACACTGCTTAAATGATTCGAGTACTACTAAATGCGCCCTTTTTACTATTCATAGTGAATTTGACTAAGTCAATTCACGATGAATAACAAAAAGGACGCATTTAGTAGTACTCAAATCATTCGAATAGTGTACTCTACTCAAACTGTTTGTGTTGTATTGTATTTTGTGCTGATGCACTGGACTGAATGAAGCAGATAGATCAAGGGATCTTCCTGTCGCATTTATGTTTTGATTCGGGATCGAGAATGTTTAGGATTTTTCATGGAAGGTGGAGTTTCTTATCGAGGGCTTACATCAGATTTTGAAATTCTCGAAGTTGAAGAAGAGCCTATCGTCGGCCTAGAGCTCATTGTGCTTGGGAGCAATGCTCCTGGAAAGCTCTCTCCGATTAGGACTCCGATAGCTCTCCTATCTCGCGTTTTGTGTTTTACTTCAGGCTCTAACAGAACTGTTTAGAGGCCGGCCTCTTCTCTACTTTTTCTACTTAAAATTTCAAAGTGTACACGAACTTTAGGACCACCCTGTACAATAAGAAGTGATTAAGCGATCATCTATCATAGGTGTAATTAGGACTCTGATTAACTATTTCGTACTAGGGATATATCATATGGGTGGTGAGATATTAGGGATGTGGTTGATGGAGGATTTCTATATCAGAACAATTCAATATTTTGAGTTTCAGACTTTGGCATCCATATGGTGATAAAATGATTGACTTTTTATATAGGCCAATGGTCGATTTGAAACTAACACAATTTGAATTGGTTTATTTACTAGCTCATATTTTATGGTCCACGCATGGTATTAAATTTTTTGCACTAAAAAAATCAAACTCATTTTAGACATAAAAGGAGTCTCCAATACCACTCATGAGATAGCTAATAATATGACCGATCAAATCTCAAACGAACTCCATAATTATTATGTAAATGAAAAACAATTGGTCAACTATGGACCTCGATTGATAAAAATGTTGAAACTCATCGATGGATCCAAGTCATTATTTGCTGAAGAACAAAATTTGACTTTACTTTCTGCAGTGTACAATATTTTTGATTTTAATGCCGATTTAGATGAACTATGTGATCCTTTTTAACAAATTTGTAATAGTTTTAATATTTATTAAAACGATAAAAGATATAACTCGGTCAAATTAATTCATAGAACCTGGGGATCGAGCACCTTCGGTGCTCTGGGAATGTCGTATATATTTTTTTCAATTTTGTGTCGTTTTTCTTCTCTCATCGAGCTCTTTCCAAAAATCTAAGTCATAACGGGATTGGACTTAAGCTTACAAAATTCGGTGACACAGACAAACGGACAAACAGACAGACATTTCTCATTTAATATAAAAGATGAAAATTATTTAAGCTATCTTTTTAGCATTTGAGAAAAAAGCTACTGCAGATAAATATAGTTCAATGTAGCATTTGGTGCGCAATTGTTTGTTGTTATACCGCCCGCGTATTCATGTCCATATAGCTAAATTATGATAATATATTTTAAATTGTACAACAAATTCTTGGATTACGTTACTCACGGTCCAACCACCAAATGAATTATATCCGCTGTAATCTGGTTTTCCATTCCAATTGACCCAAAGTAAAGATTTTGCTACATAAGAAACATCGATAAAAAATTTTCCAAAAGCCGAAAACCAGGCACCTTGGCTAGACATGACACCTGCATCAATTCCTTTCACGTTCTAGAAAAGATGAAATTTACGGTTAACTAGAGCAGGGGAAGAAATTCATACAGCTATGGCGTTGACTAGACCAAAGATGAAGTTTTGATTTTGTCCTTGATCATCTGACCAATTACCCTTGATGTCTACGAATAAGATAGGACGTGGGATGCCAAGATTCAACAATCGATTAACCACTAATTCAACCTAAATTTCTTCAAATTTAAGCATATCTTCTTTTTATATACCTGATCAGCAGGCGCGGTTATGTTATTTTTACAATTCCCAGAAGCACAAGGTGACATATAGGCGTTTACAGGTGAACCAGCTAAATTTTTTATTAGGTTGGTACAAAAGATCTCAATTTTGACTACGCCACTGATATGGATAAAAATTTGATGTTGGCTTTAAAGGGGGTCCAAAGTATGATCAAGTAGTAAAATTGTTTAAACCTTTCTAGGGGTAATTTTGGCTGAAAAATCCAAAAAAATTTGCTTGACCATGTTTTGGGCATTTTTGGACCTCAAAATCCAAAAACATGGTTTTTGAAAAATGCCCAAAACACGGTCAAGAAAGTTTTTTTGGATTTTTCGAGTGTGTTTTTTGGATTTTTCAGCCAAAATTACCCATAGAAAGGTTATTGTTAAAAATTTTTTCTACTCGACCATACTTTGAACCCCCTTTAAGTCACCTTGCATCGCATTCGCCAAATTTGCGAAGCCATTTTCGTCTACAAAACCAGCCGGGTCATAAACACGACCAATAAAAATTGGAAAGCCAGCATGTATAATGCATTTAAATTGATCTTTCGTTAAAGGATCTGTTGTATCGAATCCTAGTTCGGTAAAACCCGAAACAAAACATGTAAGGAATATAGAGACCAGAAATCTAAAAATTTTTAATGAAAATGAAGAAATTGAGACCATTTTTTAGAGCGCATGTTTGCTCAATTTCTTACCTATTCATTTTGGCTTTCTTTTTTCAAAAACACAGAACTCAAAAAAAAACTAATGGTCGACTCTTTATTTTATTGTTTATAAGCCTTTTTATATCAAACTGCCTTAGGAAGTAACACCCATTTACAAAGGTTATCAGGGAAATTTTTAACTCCAACAAGAAAGGATAAAACGACTCCAATAAATAATTTTTGATTATTTTCATTATGATGCCTGATGTCTGTCTATATGGAAAGTGCTTAAAAAGATTATAAGCATGAAGATAGAGATGAAATATTTTCTAGTTTTTCAATTTTCCCATGAAATAAGACGATAAAGTTTGGCTTCTTTTATTTCCCTTTGTTCCGGGTAAAAGACAAAACACAAATTTTCTTTTTCGAATACTGATTCATACATCAAGACCAGGGTTTATTATATGTATAGTTTTTGTATACTTAAAGGGGGTGCAAATTAAAGCCCTTTCTCCAAAAATTTTTTTTGAAAAATGACCTTCTAGGGGTAAAACTAGCGGTTGGGAAAAATTAAAAAGATCCCGGTCGCGTGAAAATGCTTTCTTCACCTTGTTTCCGCGAAAATAGCACTATTTCACGTTAAAAATAGTGCTATTTTCTCGAAAACAAAGTGAAAGAAGCATTTTCACGCTACGGGGATGTGCGCAATCGATTTTTCACCCAACAAATTCTTTGTATACATGATAAACTCTACCTTTGATGCGAGCTAGTTTTCGAAAAAGAAAATTTGTGTTTTATTTTTCACCTTGTGGTGACAAAGAAAATTACGAAGGAGCCGCACCTTATCGTCTTATTTCATGGGAAATTGAGAGACTATAAAATATTTCATCGAAATCTTGATGCTTCTTATCTTTTTAAGCAATTTCCATTTAGATAGACATCAGGTATTATAATGTGATTCATAGATTTGTTAATAAAGGACCAGTGCAACAGAGAAATCGATTTCTGGAAATAAGTCTATCATGTAGAATTGCATTCACTTATCATTTTTTATTTTTATATCATAGGGCGTAAATCTTATTTTCATGGAAAAAAGTGAGGTAACTGGGGGACAGTGCAAAAAGGAACTGCCCCCGGCGGGGATCGAACCCGACACCTATGGTGGCAAAAAACTAAATGCTTTGCCAATGCACTACAGAGAAAATATGCTGCAACTGTCTTCAATTTTGTTATGATTTTTCGAATTTTAATTGCCCCCAGCCACCTCACTTTTTTGCAATTTTTCTCCATGAAAATGAGGTCTACGCCCTATGGTGTAAAAATAAAAAGTCATCAGTGAATGCAGTTCTACATGATAAGCTTATTTCCAGAAAATAGATTTTTCTGTTGCACTGGTCCTATTATTTCAAGTGTTTCACATTAGTTATGAATTGGACGCTCAAAAACTAAACAAATATCATGTTGCCTTACATTGTTTTGCTTCATGTGACATAAAGCTAGTATTTATTAAAACGATACAAGATATAACAACATTAGTTCATATGAAAACTATTTAAGCTATTGAGGAAATTGGGTACTATAAAGATAGTTCAATGTAGCATTTGATGCGCAATTGTTTGTTCTTATCTTGTTTGCGTATTCATGACCATATAGCTGCTAAATTAGAATAATACATTTTAAATTATACAACAAATTCTTTGATTACGTTAACCGAGTTCCAACCACCAAATGTATTATTCGGATTGTTAAATCCGCTGTAATCTGGTCTTCCATCATAATAGACCCAAAGAAAAGATTTTGCTGACGAAGAAATGTCTGAAAAAAATTTTCCAAAAGCCGTATACCAGGCACTTTGGCTAGAATAGACACCTGATCCTTCAATTCCTGCCACCTTCTAGAAATGATGAAATTTACGGTTAACTATAGAAGGGAACATCTTACATTTATGGCGGCGATTAGTAGACTGATGAAGTTTTGATTTTGTCCTATGTCATTTACCCAACTACTATTAACAATGCCTACGAATAAGTTAAGATGTGAGATGTTAAGAGGCAACAAACGATTAGCCACTACTTCAACCTAAATTTCTTCAAAGTTAAGCATATCTTCTCTTTCTATACCTGATCAGCAGGCGCGGTTATGTTAAATGTACAATTTCCAGCAGCACAAGGTAACATATAGGCGTTTACAGTTAAACCAGCTAAATTTTTTATTAGGTTGGTGCAAAAGATGTTCGAAATTTTTTAGTGGCAAGATTGAAACCTGCGTAACTCGGAAAGGAAAACGGCTATGGTCATGAAACTCGGGGTACTACCGTTATTGAAACATATGCTTCTTCCCTGAATGAGGGTTAAGGAAGCATTTTCAAGCTTCGAAAATTCGCGTAATCGATTCCCCGCATAAAATTACTCCTAGAAGGGTCATTTTTAAAACCATAACATAGGTCGGCAAGGGAGGAGTCTCCCTCTGACCCACTCACTCATGGACCCAAAATTGAGGGGGGATCACCTCATCAGGGGTCCCTCCACCTTGCCAACCTATGAACAATACATTTTCGGGTCCCTAAAAATCACAAAAATCCACTTTGTTTGACCCACCCTGTATATGGATAAAAATTTGATGTTAGCTTTAAAAATCACCTTGCAACGCATTCCTCAAATTTTGGATGCCAATTTCGTCTATATTACCATCCGAAGTAAAAACACGACCAATAAAGTGTGAAAAGCCTTGATTTTTAAAGCAAGAAAAATTACTTTGCGATATAGGGTCTGTTGTATCGAATCCTATATCGGCAAAACTCGAAACAAAACATGTAAGGAATATAGAGACGAGAAATCTAAAAAATTTTAATGAAAATGAAGGCTTCGTGGATACAAGGTCGCGGGTTCGAATCGCACTTGGAGCCAATTTGGTTCCAAATTAGTACCAGCTCCAAGCGGGATTTGAACACGCGACCTTGTGGCCACGAAACCGCTGATTTGTCACTGCACCAATGAGGCAAGTTTGAAGGAGGGAAAATTTCCAAACCAAGTAATTTCGGGGAAAAGATTTCGCCAGAATTCCCCGGATAAATCCGGATTTATCCAATTTCCCCGGGACCGAATAAATCCGGATAATGCTATTTCCCAACCCTGCATATACTCAGAACGAATCCGAGGGCCGAGTACGAGTAATAAATACAACTTCTTTTCCACGAATGCGCTCGGTTTCCCCCGGTCCTTTCTTACCTATTCATTTCTGCTTCTTCTTTTTTTCAAAAATAAAGAACTCAGAAAACCAACTAATAGTCAACTCATTATTTTATTGGTTATAAGCCTTTTTATATCAAACTTAGGAAAGTCGCACCCTTAGGAAGAAGTCGCACCCATTTACAACGGTTATCAGAAAAATTCCAATGTGGGAAAGAATAAAACGACTCCACTAATTGAATGAATAATTTTTTTAATCGGATGAATAAATTTTTTTCAATGTGGTGCCTGATGTCTGGCTAAATGGAGAGTGTTTTAAAAGATTAGACGCTTCGAGATGTCGATGAAATATTTTCTAGATACTCAATTTTCCCATGAAATAAGAAGATAAGGTGTGGCTGGCTTCTTCTTAATTACCTTTGTTCCGGGCAAAAGACAAAACACAAATTTTTTTTCGAACACTGGCGCATACATCAAAGGTGTCACGACATCTATTACTTTTGCCTTCATATTGTTAAAGTTCGTGTTGTACTCATTTTTGTGTTAATGTCTAGTTTTATATTGAATCATGTTTATATTGTCACTTATTGATTTTTCTATTATTCTATGTATTGAAACGAAATCCCTGATCATTATAATAGGGTTTGGCACCTTCTTAATTCCCTTTGTTCTAAAAAGTAACAGACAAAACACAAATTTTCTTTTTCGAACACTGTTCGAAAAAGGGTACAAAGAAGAGACTATTCTCAAAAAATTTTTTGCCAAAATAGCCTATATAGGGGTAAAATCATGCGAAAAATCGATTGCGCACATTCCCGAAGCGTGAAAATGCTTGCTTGACCCTGATTCAGGGAAAATATAGATGTTTTCGACTTTTATACTAGTACTTGGTTTGAAAAGACGTTTCTCTATTAACAAGCCTTGGTGGTGCAGTGACAAAGCACCGGCTTATTGGTCATAAAGATTCGCGGGTTCGAATCTCGCTTGGATTTTTTTGCACAAAGTAAAAATTTTTGCATAAAGTAAAAAAGGGTAATACTTTGTGCAAAAAAATTTGGTTCAAGCGGGATTCGAACCGCGAACTTTGTGACCAATAAGCCGCTGCTTTGTCACTGCACCACCGAGAATTGTCCATGGAATTACTTTTTTTCAAACCAAGTACAAGTATAAAAAAGTCTCCTCTCTACAAATTTTAGATTTCTGGTCTCGATATTCCTTGCATGTTTTGTCTCTATATTCCCTTATATTCCATTAAAAAAATCTTTCTTTTTCACTCCGATTTTCCATACAGTGATGTGAAAGTAGAAGCACATTCGCCGAGCCCACTCCTAACATGAATACAAACATGGGTATATTGGTGGCGATGAAGTAGGTATAGACTAGTATCCTACCGTGCTTACTTTTTCTGAACCAAGAACAAAGTTTTTTCTACAGGCCTCACAAGGTTTATACTCGTATTTTTTCATTTTAAGTCCATATCTAGGACAATTTAAATCCGTTTGAGCTAATTTTTGTTTCATTGAATTCCCGAGATTAAGGCGAATAGCTTTGTAGAACACCACTTTTTGTGAAAATATTTATATATTGAAGAAAATCCTTATGAAAATATTGTTCCCTTTGAATGAGTTATGACACAGAGCGTTCATTTTGGTATGCAACATCAATATTTTTAGTCGTTCTCGCACCCCCTCTAACGAATTTCTATGAGGTCTTTTTTAAATTGTAGCTGAACAATGGTCGAATAAGTGTTGATAAAAATTTTCGAAATCCGTTAATCTTAACATTGGCAAAAATTACTTTGAAGTTTTCAAAGTCGATTTTCTTCACCTTAACAAAATGTTAGAAATTTAATTTTTTTATGAAA
>JAQGCP010001884.1:0-11415 GCA_034699885.1 Acrobeloides thornei | reverse complement strand
AGTTTCAACTTTTATGCGAATGCTGCCGCCGCTACTAACTATTATCAGAATTCGCCATATGATTTCACCCAGGCCAACGCAAACAGCTCGTATTATCCTACTCTACCAGCAACTTCGAATTCATCTTCTAACACGGCATCCAGCCCCACACAATCTTATCCGTCTTTATTACCACAATAGTTTTTTTCATGCACAAGATTGATGTAAATTAATTGAAACTGCTCATAACATATAGTCATCATGTTCACTTATTTTTTGCTAAGGGCCGCTACTAATACGTTCGGACGGCTCCCGAACGGACTTTAGTTCACTAATAACTTCACTAATAACTTCACTAATTGCGTTCAGACACGTTCGGAAACATCACTAATAGTCGTTCGGGCGCGTTCAGAAACGTTCGGGTGCTAATCCGAACATTTCCGAACGCCTATTAGTGATGTGTCCGAACGCGTCTGAACGCAATTAGTGATAAATTAGTGGAGTCAAAAATTTCTGAACGAATTAGTGGCGGCCCTAACTTCGTATATTTTGATATTGATAGTCATGTATGTTGTTATACTCGAAAACATATAGGTGAAAAAGGGGTAGGGGTGATGGCCCATGGGTGATGTGGATCATGCCACCTATTGGGTGATGCGTGGGTGATTTTTGGGTGCTACCACCCAGTCTTTCGCCCCCTGCTCTATTCAAACTTTTTGCTAAAAACAAAAAAATGTAGCTAAAAACATAAGGGGTATGGGAATCGAACCTGTGGGCTTCAACGTTGATTAACTTGCCAGATCGGACGGGCGACTTCCTTATCCACTGCACTATCGAGCGCCAACTTTTTTGTCGTTCAGCGGGAAACGGAGTATAACAAAAACTCGAATTTCCCCTCCCCCTTCGTGTGTCATATTTTTGAATTTTATAATGTCTGGGCTTTTCGTTTTAATATATTTTTCCCTGATTCTATGGGAAGCGCAGGAGATTTTTCGAGTATATTTGTTGGTATATTTGTACATTTGATTTTTGTTTAAATAAAATTTTATTCCAATTTTTTCGGTACAATTCGTATTGATCAATAGATATATATATAACCTAGCTTTTTTAATAATAGTAATTTGATTAATTTTTGGGGCTATTCAAATCTGGGACCCCAACGGCGTGAAAAAAGTTGAAAATTTTTTTCCGGAAAATGGCCCCTCTAGCGTAATTTTTAACGAGGAATCCAAAAAACGAACTTCCAAGACGTAAAAACACTTCCCTGACACTGTTTAGAGCAAAGTTCGTATAATCTGAAAATGATATAACACTTGGTTCAAGTTCAAGAAGAGGTATCAAGAAGGAAACTTTGCTCGAAACAGTATCAGGGAAGTGTTTTTACGCTTCGGGAGTGCGTTTTTTGGATTCCTTGTTAAAAATTACGTTAAAGAGGTCATTTTCCGAAAAAATTTCAATTTTTTCACGCCATTTTTCACGTCATTTTTTCACGTCCCCAGACTTGAATAGCCACAAATTTTTAGAATGCTCAATCATGAACTTACATTCGGTAATTATGGCCTAACAGCTTCGCTTTCAACCGCTTCTACCTCTACAAATGCCTTTGCAATGCCATACCAACTTTCGAGTTGCCCTTCAAGAGTTCTTCCAAGGTTTTTTTCTAGTTTGAATTTAAAATTGAGATAATTTGTTGATTTTTTAGCTCAAATTCAATGAAGAGAGAAAGGACGAAATTTCATCCGAATCAACTACAGATATTGGAGAGATTCTTTGAGCGTAAGATGTATCCAGATGGGTATGAAAGAGAAAGGCTAGCTCAAACTTTGGCTCTAACGGAAACAAAAATTCAAGTAATTTTACCCTTGTATGAGCCAAAAAACCGTACTTTTACGTTTTTTGGTGAGAAATTTTTTTCAAAAATCACTTAAAAGGGGTATTTTCATGCGAGAAAGCGTCGATTTTCGCATGAAAATGCCCCCTTATAGGTGATTCTTGAAAAAATTTTGAAAAATTTTCACCAAAAAATGCAAAAGTACGATTTTTTGGGCTCACCATGTAAATCTAAAACCAAAATTTTTTCCAGATTTGGTTCAAGAATAGGCGTGCCAAACAACGCGCTCAGAAACATTTGGAAAATATGATTCGAGCCAAGCAAGATCTAACAGGAAAAGAAAAGGTGAAAGACGAAAACGTCACTGAAAGTCCTCCACCCGAGCCAAAGCACGAAGCTAACGAAGAGAAGAAGCCAATTGAAAAAACAATCAGTGAAAAAGTCGAACCTCATCCAATAGAATCATCTAGTGCAACCATGAATGGAATAGCCTCTTCTGCTGATGTTAACTTCAAGCTGCATGGTGCTGGTGATCCAAATTTTACTCCATTACCTGCCAATGTCACAGGTTTTTGCTATACTTTTTAATATGAGCTATACTCACTTTTCAGCATGGATGCCGATGAGTTATCCCATCACACAATATGCTAATGTATATGTGAATGGTTTTGGATTTTATTCACAACCTCACAATGGATCACAATACCCAACGACACCATACGATTTTTATGGTCATCCCTCATATTACAATACCTCAGATTACTCTTGATTCCAAAATCAACAGACTGCACACGGCTAACTTTTTTGCAAAAACAAAAGTTACGACAAAACATGAGTGGTGGCCGAATGGTTAGGACTCTAGAGGCTGCATTTTAAGGTCGCGAGTTCGAGTCCCGCTTGCATCCATAACTTTGTCCACTATGTTTTGTTTGATCTTAACTTTTTTTGCAAAAAAAGTTAGCCGTGCCTGTATAGGATGGCCCAAGATAAAGTTACTCTAAAAATTGATCATAACTTCTTTAATTGAAACCCAATTTGGCTAAAAATTTTTTATTTCTTTAGGAAATCGATTATGTCAAAAGAAAATTTCGAAAAAATCGATTTTTTCCGGCACTAGGACGATACACACTTCACAAATCAAATTTTTCACACGAAATTTGAATTTTTAATGCAAAATTTTGAATTTTGTAATGTGTGAAAAATTCGCTAAAATCTGTGAGTGTACCTAGTGCCGAAAAAAATCGATTTTTTTTGAAATTTTTTTCGATTTTTTTACACAAATCGGGTTCCTAAAGTCTCAGGAGTAAAATGAAAAATTTTTAGCCAAATATCTTTCAAATAAAAAATTTATGATCATTTTTTAGCTTAACTTTATCTTGGGCCACCCTGTAGTTTTCTCTTGTTTTGATTGTAATAAAACTATTTTTGTATATACTCTCATTAAATCAACAACTTTATGTTAATAACAAAAAAGTAATCAGTTATTTCGGCGTTGATGTGCGACGTTTTTGACTTCAACATTGGGAAGGTTCAATCCCATATAATCAAGCATTTCTTTAGTCTCGTTATCAACCGGGATTGAAAGTAGCTGGCTGGGATCGAGAGCAGAAATCTCGGGCATGTAGTTATCACGACGTTCGCGTTCCTCCTCTTGGAGTTTGATGGAAATGCCGCGAACAGCGCCTTTCTCGATTCGCTTCATCATATGAGTAATGAATCTAATTTTGAAACAATATTTTTATATATATTCTGTTGTTCCAAAACTTCCCGAAATTTTTACATGAATTTTGACGCAAAATTTTTTCTCTATTTTCTAAAAATGACCCCTAAAGGGGTTTTTCTATACGGGGAATTGATTATCGCATTCCTAAAGCGTGAAAATGCTTCCTTGGCCCTTATTCAGGGAGTGGTGTGGGTGCACTTGCACGAAAATAGAAAAATGTTCTATTTTTCGACGAAAATCATCCCGCTGATTTAATTTTATGCGGGGAATCGATTGCGCGCATTTCGAAGCATGAAAATGATTCCTTGATCCTGTTTCAGGGAATGGAGTTGGTGTATTGACGTGAAAATTTTATTTTCGCCTCGAAATCCAACTCCATTCCTTGGATCAAGGAAATTTTTCCATGCTTCGAAAGTGCGCGCAATCGATTCTTCGCATAAAATTACCCCCAGAGGGGTGATTTTTGTCGAATAGAAAAATTTTCGATTTTTGTGTCGATACACCCACATCATTCCTTAAAGCCAAGGAAACATTATCATGATTCAGAAATGCGCGCAATCGATTCACTGCATAGAAAAACCCCTATAGGTGTCATTTTTAGAAAGAGAAAAACAATTTCGGGTCAAAATTTCATGTCAAAATTCCAGTAACTTTTGAAACAACCCTGTATAACAAATCATACCCCGCAATGCGATTTCGCATCTTTTTGCTCGGAATTACAGCGATCTCTTCGCAGACCCGCTTGTTCGTATGAAAATCATGTGTTAATTTTGGATAGTATTTCTCAATGATTAAACGAGACGCTTTCTTGACGGTCTTCGTACGAACACGACCCATTGTAGCAAGAAAAATCCAAGAGCTAACTAAAAAAATTTAAGTTTAAAACATAAAATTCACATTTCATAAGATATTCACATGTCAAAATGACAAAGTAATAATTATAATTAAACAGGAACATCATTTATGCCATTATAAATTTTAAAGAACGAATATATAATACAATTGAGGTAACAATTTAGGTAGATCTATAGTTTTATAGGAATATTGTCAAGTGTTCGTTTTTTGTCATACAGAGGGTGGTCCTAAAGTTCGTGTACACTTTAAAAATTGTATATTTAGACTGCGTTCAAGCATATCAAAAAAGTTATCACGAAGGTGTCAAAAATTTCTGATTTTCGATAAAATCGTGTTTATTGAAACGATTGGTCATGGAGCATAAAATTTTATTGGAGCATAAAATTTGTTGCCTGATTTTATGCTTCATGACACATGGATAGATGGATTTCATCACGCCGTAGTTTCGAACAGGCTGCCGCTTTCAGAATACTCTAAACAGAGTAATTCAGTACATTCAATTCAGGCGTATGAGTTGGACACTTCTCCGACGTGATGAAAATCCACCTTTCCATATCAATTTGCATATAACCTTCGCGCACAGTTGCTGGACTGCCATTTTTGTTACAAAAAAATTGTTAAAGCCTCATAAAATACTTATATTGAATGTTTAAAAAAGCGCAAAAATAATTTATATTATAATTTCAGTTCAATGATAATTTTCTAATTTTGTGTAAATATAAAATTTCAAGGTGTACTGAACTTTAGGACCACCCTGTATTACAAAGGAAATATTTGCACCGACAAGATCCCCGTACTATAACAATATAAAATATGATTTTTAATGACGATCAATAAATCCATTCTTTCCATTGCCTAAATCCCACTCTGGTTCTTGCAATAGTCTAACAGGAGTTGGTTGCAGCGCAAGCGGCAGCGAAGGAAGTGTAATTGATGGAGTTTCCTCATCGGCGCCCAGTAGTTGCCCTTTATAGTAAATGTGCAGTGGACGTGTATAACCTAAAAGAATTGTGTATATATTGTATAAAATCAGGGCAAAAAAATCTTGTAACTATAAAAATATTAAAGTAAAATTTATCCCATCTTCAACATTTCAATTCTGTCGTTCAGCTTCTTGCACACTAACATGTTCAATAAGTTTAAAATGGGAGGAGGACCAATTGAGGCGAGTTATCGCAAAAAAATTTTTTCGACAAGCGTAAAAAATGCTCGAAACGATAAAAAATTACTGTTTTCTAGAAAAATAAAAAAAATTTTTTGGATGTTTTTGACCTTTTTTACAGCAATTTTCAATCAATAAAAATTTTAAAATAGAATGAAAATCAACTGTAGCTATAAACCATGTACCAAGCTTGCTTGAAGAGCAAGAATTCACCAACAGAATTGATCTCGAAGATGGGATATAACTTACGTCTAAAATATAGCCAATAAAAACAACTCAAAATACAAGCATAAAAAATTACCGAAATAGGTCGGTAAGCAAATCCCAAGATCTTCGCAATGCTTGAAACCTACATCTTCAGAGAGCAGATAATCTTTAAACTGATCTGGCATAAACCGTATATCTTTAAAGTTCTGGAAAATTTCATCCTAAAATGAACAAAATTAGTTCAAGTTATCTATAATGATAAGCACTTATCCCAGAAGAAATTTGTTTCAAAATCAGCAAATCTGACTTTAAAAATCAGATTTTAGGAGTAAAAATAAGCAAAATGCTGCTAACTTTCCATTATATTCCTTATAAATTTGACAAAATTTCGCATCTCAAAAATCAGATTTGACACTGCAAAATCAGCAATTTGTTGAAAAATCAGCAGACTTGGTACCCCTGACTTATCCCTCCCAGTGTGTAATATCATGGCAGAGGGTTTCTAACAAATTCCATAACAGGAGTACCCCTCAACTTCAAAGTGGCGTAGAAAATTTTGATTTTTTTAAAAATCGTAATGGTATCCCATTATGATTTTTCAACAAAAAATGACCAAATTTTAGCATTATTCACCAAAATTTTCGACACTGTCTATGGCACTAGATCCATCTCACATCTATGCTAAAATACAACTTACTGTCATCTTTGCACGCTTCTTATAAGAATCGAATGTCTGTGCCTCAAGAATCAATCTGCCGTTGGGCAAAAGTTCTCGGAATAGTCTTTTGAAGAATCGCTTAATTCCTGCATCGCCAAAATTCAAATGAACCCATTTAGTCACACTGAGAGCCAAAATAGTATCATATTCTTCACTAACCTAAATAAAAAAATTAAATTTTTTTAAATATCTTAAAAATGATCCCAGATCTTCTTCAACTTACCTTATTCAATAATTCATCATTACCAAGAACATAATTCTCACAGCGAAACCATATATTATTAGGAAATTCTTGTGTAACTGATGTGCTAGGGACCGCTAACGGACCAAATTTCAAGCCAAATGATGCCGGGAACTTTCCAACCCACTAAAGTTTCTTAAATCTTGAAAAAAAACAACGAAAACTTACTTTACTGTCTCTATCAGCTAAATGTCGAATATTCTTACGAGCAGCGCCGACTAAATGCGGATCGATATCAATGCCTAAAATTCGACGCGGGCGAAGTTCTTTGGCGATGCTTATTGTTAAGTACCCCGCATTACAGCCAACATCTAACACGTTCTTCCCATAAAACCATTCTTCGCACATCAGACCGAGTCGAGGATCGGGCGTCACGCCACCGTATCGATCGCCATAATATCTATTGAAGTTTCCATATCGGTATCTATAATTAGATGAATAAAAAACAGGGATTGTAAACTTAAATATACTCAACAAATAGCTGGGGTTATACGCGCAGCACTTGTAAAAATCCTTAAAACTTTTAGAGCTACCGTTGGCTCTCATACCCAGGGATGCTAAGAACATTTTGTTCAAAATCAGAAAATCTGACTTCAAAAATCAGATTTTAGGAGCAAACTTCAAAAAATGCTAATTTTTCATTATATTTTCTTATAAATTTGACAAAATTTTAATTGGCTTCTTTCGCATTAAGAATAAAAAAACTCGAACTTACCGAAGATTCAGTTCCAATTTCTTAGATGCTTTCGGTACTGGAGTTGGTTCTCGCGATGTTCCAGGCAACTCAATGTCATTAGAAGGTGATGGAAACCGCATCAATGTCTGACCCTTGCCACGAATAGAATGTCTTCGCTAAAAATCAAGCCAATAATTCCGGTTGACAGGAAACTGGAAAAAGTTTAGAACTCGTAAGTTTGAAATAATTGCGAGTTTTGAGGTACTTTTACGAGTTCTAAGCTTAAGAAAAGTTTAGAAATGAGTACTGCCAAACTCGTAAGGCTGCGTGCAAACATGTTAAAAAAGTTTAGTTTTGACATGCTAAGTGCGAGTTTTGGCAGTACTCACAATTTCTAAACTTCTCGTAAGATAACAAACCTGAGCATTAATAACTGGTGACACAATCATATCTTCATCTAAGCCGTCTTTTTTCTTTCTAAAAAAATATTTGATAAACAGTAGCGTATCTAGGATTTCATTTCGGCCTCGTTTTAGTATAACTGTTTTATCCAAATGATGCCTCACTGTGTCAGGAAAAAAAGGATTAGTTATTACTAAACGTTACTCAAAATTTCGTAAATTTTGAAACTCCAAAGTGTCCCAAAAAATTTCGACCATAAATTTTATTATCATTTTTTGGTCATAACTCATCAAAACAAGTCCTTTAAAATCAAAAAAATTTTTTGGGTGTTTTTTGGCCTTTTTACAGCCAAAAAATACCTAAAAACGGCCAAAAAACATCGAAAATTTTTTTCAATTTTTCCTCGAAAAGCATAAAAAACTCACTTCTTTTTTCCCCTAATCGTTTGTGGAGTATTAATATTAAGTGGATCACGAATGTTTTTTGGCACAATTAACTCAAGCGGCTTTTCCGGACTTGATGGATCTTCTGGTTTAACACTGCCTAGATTTAATGGATCACTTGCTGTTCCACCCTTAACAAAATGAAGCTCGCTAGGACGACCTCCACGTCTAGTTCTTCCATCAGGGGGTACTAAAAAATAGTTTTACATACAAAGGAGTGACTTCTGCAACAAAATGGGTAAAAGGCGATATGGAGGGTGAAAGTTCATACAAAATACGTAAATTTAGAAAACAAACTGGATCCTGATGGGGAGAAAAAATTTGGGGCTATTCAAGTCTGGGGGAAAATGATGTGAAACAAATTGAAAATTTTCAAGAAAATGAGCCCTCTAGCATAACTTTTAACGAGGAATCTAAAAAACGCATTCCGTGAGCGTAAAAACACTTCCCTGACGCTGTTTCGCTCAATATACACTCTTATTTCCCTAAATCAGGAAGCGTTTTCAAGCTTCGAGAATGCGTGCAATCGATTCCACGCATAAAATTAGCCCGAATAGGGTCATTTCGCCCAAATTCCGGTTTTTTATACACCCTGTAAACTAGTGTGAAATAACTTACTAATTTGACGCTTTTTTGATTGAGGTTCTAAATCTGAAGATTCAGCAGCCGGGCGTTTCAATGAAGTTGTAGGCTGTTGGTCCATTATATTTGCCATACTTTTTTAAAGCTTCTTACCTTAATAACAGCAAAAATAAACAATTAAAAGAATTGAACAAAATATAAGAAATGGAAATAAAATCCAATCGTATCATAAAAACAACAAAAAATCATAACTTTTATTTAACAATATATATAAAACTGGGTTACTGTCCAAATAACAAAATTTAATTTGATCTAATTGGAGCTGGTCAGTGTCCCATGATCACTATTGAAAACTTAACAAAAATTTAATATTTAAGCCGATTTTTCGACAGGTTCTTCAATTTCAGCAGGTACATCCGTTTTCTCGTCTTCGTCATCATCTTTAGCTAAAAAGGTGTTCTTAAATTTGGCTTTTAGATGAATTAAAATTACCTCGAAAACATTTAGTTTCCATAACACACTTCATAAACGACACAAATTCTTCGGCGCATTTTCCTTCCTTCAATTCTTCGTCATCAGCTCCTTTCTGACAAGAAATTGCGCTTCGAAATTCGTATCCGCAAGGGCTCGCCACCAAATGGGATACACAATGACACTCAAAGTTTACCGAGCCATCTGGTAATGTAGGTCCTAAAAGGCAATATTAGCCTACAAACTTTAATTGAATGTGACAGTGGCGTATCCAGAAAAAAATTTCGCGGGGGTCCAAAAACATAAGGGGTCTCTCTTATGAATTTTTTTACAAATTTTCCCGAAAAAATCGCCTTGGTCCCTCCTTACGTTGTTTTCGAAAAATTTTTTGCTGAATTCTTGAAGTTTTAGCCAAAAATTAGCGCCGTAGAAATCAGATTTGATATCTCAAAATCAGTATTTTTCTGAAAAATCAGCAGACTTGGTACCCCTGTAAAAACCACCATCTAGGTAGTTTCCAACATTTTTTTGCCGGAGTCAAACTTTTTGTCATTTTGAAAATATGTGGCCAAAACCGAACATTTCTTTAAAAAATTTCATTTTTGGCTAAAATTCGAAAAATTTCTTGAGAAATACGATGTTTTTACCTAGGTTATCCCCCTCCCCAAAAACGAAATCCTAGAGCCGCTACTGCCGGAGAAGCTTCATCTTTTTATTCTCTTTATAAAAAACAAATATCATGTTGTACCTGGGTTGTAATGATCATAAATTTCATCCGGCGAAAGTTCCGACAATCTTTTTGCATATTCGTCTGTAATTGGCTCTCTAAACTCTTCTTCCGTTATAAATATAAGCTAAAAAAACATGGCTAATAAATGTGTCCAGCTTTTTTATAGTTGGGGTGTAACGAACTATGGTTTAGGGGTCTCTGCAAAGAAAATGTTTCGAAACTTCTTCAGGAAAAAAGTTAGAGCGATTTCATTTTCCCGAAAATGGCTACGTAATTTATGGATGGCCCCCAACTAACTTGGTGTTTTTCTGAATCCACATTTGACGTTGATGGCAGATTGATGCCCATTTTTATTTGTGCTAAAAAATTGAATTTAAAGAAAAAGTCAATGTTTTCAAATAAAATTCACAAAAAGTCGCGTTATTAAAAAAGGTAGTTGTAATAATTGAAGCGCAAGCAAGCCGCCATCAAGCAGGGGGACCTTCACATGGAGAACCTTAGCAAGGTCCAAATCAAGGAAATAATGGCCGAGGCGCGTGTCATGCGTAGAGCACAGCATTTGAACATCGTCAAGTTTTATGGAATCGCGGTCCTGGACCGAACTAGCAGATGGAGAAGTTACCAATCCGATGGTTGGCGTCCGAGACGATGACCAACTTCACATTCGACTTTGCAACAGAAATTTAGAGCTTTGGTGTCATTTTCTGGGAGATCTACTCCGATGGACAGGAGCCTTACCTCGGACTTATGCTCCTCGACGTCAATGAACAGGTTGCGTTTTTGGACCTCTACTAAACTTTTTTAGGTGCTACGTGGCCATCGATGCAAATGCCAGCGACGATGCCGGAGCAATTAAGAATATGATGGAGCAACGCATTTGGGCGCCGACCGATCGCCGCAACAACATCAACGAAGCCGCGATGCGCCTCGAGAAGTACATAGGTCGCCGTTAGATGGTCAGCGAGCCGAGAAGCATCATCGATACCGCCAGAAAGTAAACCAAGTGCGTCAAAAAAAAACACTAGAACGACAAGTCTAGTATCAAAGGCCATTCGGATAGAAAAAAGCATGCCAAGAG
This sequence comes from Acrobeloides thornei, assembly GCA_034699885.1. Classification (NCBI taxonomy): domain Eukaryota; kingdom Metazoa; phylum Nematoda; class Chromadorea; order Rhabditida; family Cephalobidae; genus Acrobeloides; species Acrobeloides thornei. Next base: position 317 of record JAQGCP010001884.1, on the reverse strand, counting down.
CGATAAGCATCAATGCAGCAGCAAGTCTCATAAAAAGAAACACTAGAATCGCCATGGATGCTCATATATCTTAGCATTTCTATTGCACAAAATGCACTAAAAAAAGTGTAAATTGCACACTTTTCACTTTTGATTTTGCACTTTTTCGGTGAAAAAAGTGAAGAGTCGACGTCAACTCTTCACTTTTTCCACCGAAAAAAGTGTAAACTTTACAATTTTTTGGTTCAACGCATAATTTACCCAGTAGGGGGGATACACCGGACCCTCAGGATGGATGGATGGCCTTTCAGGGGGGGGGGGTGCATGATAAAAATTTC
>JAQGCP010001883.1:0-11419 GCA_034699885.1 Acrobeloides thornei | reverse complement strand
AACAAACACTTGGAATGCGTATCATACTTGAATCACTCAAAAGCATGTTTTCTTGGCTTCGCGCGCAGCAGCTGTAATCAGTGAGCACTAGCTTCACTTGCGCGCAGTAGCTGTACGCGCGCGCAGCTGCTATACGTAGCAGCTGTACTCGCGCGCAGCAGCTGTAAAGCTCTGAAACACCCCCAAGATCCACTACTTTTAGCTATCTACTGGAAGAGCTTTCAAACAAAGGCATACTCCGAGAATGTTTGGAGAGGAAGCCTGAGAGCAACGTACGACGGAGGAAGAGGAAGGACTTGCTTCGGCTACAAGTCCTCCGAATAATCGAGGTTGCAGTTTTTCGTGGCGCAATCGAATTCGGGGCACTCGTCGACTCGCAATCTAGCCAACTATCACAAGTCACATTGGAAATACTTGATTCAATTCGCTATCACGTCGAATTCGAGCATACACAAGTAAAGAGCCCTTTTGACTTGTCTTGAATAATATCCTTAATTTAAGGAACGTGATATGGCCATCCTAACGAGTTTAAGACTCCATTTTGCAAAAACTTTGACCTTGATTATCAATAGCATGCCATGTAAGTACCACAAGGCATATTTGCCATTAAAAAAATATCTTTTAGTGGACCGTCGTGCCAACTTGATCACGAACGACAGAAAATACACCATTTTCTCCATCCTCTTTAACTGGTTCATTCGAAATTCATCGCCGAATAATGGGAATGTAGGGGCATACGTGGAGCAAAAAGCGGTTCAAGCCATGTGCTCGTTGCTATGTAGCGGACCAATGTTCTCAATACGGCCAATTAATGACGAAGATTATGTGTACAGATATCTCGAGTTGCTATTCCCCAACAGCAATCTCATCGTAGGCTTTTTGACTTTTGTATAGCAAAAACAAAATCTTGAAGGTGCCCAATATTTGTGAAGAGACCTTATCAACAATGCTCTACTTGAACGATCAAAATACCCACTTGTTTGATTGGACAGTACAGATGTGCTATGAGAAGCCAAATCTATTCTCGACCAGATGTTTCAAAGCGTTAGCCATGCTGTTTTCACAAAGGTTGGTCAATGATGAAAGCAAGGAAATTCAGAGAATTCGTGTCAATACACGAAACATTTTAAAAATCAAAGAGAAATAAGACAGTGCCCTTCGAAAAATCCTAATCAAAAGGTTTATGTTTTTGGAAAAAAGTGCCCCCCCCCCCTCCAGTTACATCTTTGTGTGAAAGCCCTAGTAACAGTTAGCAACTTTAGAGAATTTGCCTGCGATTTTATCCCGATCTTTGTGCTCTGCCAAGTCTTTGTCTCGGATTCTGATTTGGTTGTACGGGAAGCCGCGTTCCTCCTAATCCACGTATTGAGGCGCCAATTTCTTGATGACAATCTTGCACCGTCGACTTCGGAACTGTTGAATGATAGCAGTGATGCGTCCATGAAGACCGACAATGATCATAGCCTCGCGCCGAAACTGTATCAGAACACTCAATACGACATAATTCGTCAACTAGCGAGGACCTATCCCCAGCTCACGATGCCTGTGTTTTCAGGTGAGCAAAAAGCAAAGTTTGGTACTACTTCGGATTAGCTGCCCCAAGTGACAGGGTACTGGAACCGGAAAATTTTTTCCTAAAAATGATCCTAATGGGTAATTCGATGCGGGGAATCGTTTGCGCGCATTTCCGAAGCTTGAAAACGCTTCCCTGATTCAGGATCAGTATTGAAGCGAAAATCAACTTTTTTAGTTTAAAAAAAAAATTTTCCGGTCCCAGTACCCTGTCACTTGAAGCAGCTAATCCTGAAATAGTACCCAAAGTTTCATTCCCATATTATTTTCTTTTTAGAAGTATGCAGTCGCATTGAGTCCGCGAGACCTTATCGGCAATCAGCCATGTTGACATTCTTGGTATCTTGGCTGGAAAACATCGAGTTGGTTGATTCGCATTGCGAAATCTTCGGCGGGGAATTCGAAGACCCATCGCATGGCTGGGGCTCCGAGGAGGCAACGCAGTTGCTCCTGAACAATCTGCTCTATCTTACGACAAAGTTTGCCAGTGAGCACAATTATGAAATCATGGAGCTATGGAAGTGTTTGGCTTCCACATTCCCTTCGAATTTGCCCATTTTGGTGCATTATTTGTTTGTGATGATGTCACTCTCACCTGATACTATAGTGCCGGTGGTAAGAAGGAAACAGTAATAATTCGACCCACCATATTTTAGGCCAAACGTATCAGTGAATACTTGTTGGCAGCAACAGGAGAAAGATTCGTCTCCATCCTTATGGATCAATTGAACGGGGTTGTCGAACAGTTTAAAATGATTTTGACTCGAAGTGAGATGCCACCGTACTACAGGTGGCAGCCGACAAATTCGGAATCGGAGGAGAATAATGAGGAGAAAGAGAAGTCGAAGACCAAAAGTCCACCATTAGCAGTAGAAAAAGTTGTGTTAGATGAAATGGTGGTAAGCAATCATTTTTAATTAAACAACTTTTTACAATTACTCTATTTGACACTAGGCAGTTCTCACGAGGACACTTAGGTCTAGATTTAAGCTTAGGCTTGGGCTTAGGCTTGGGCTTAAGCTTAGGCTTAAGTTTAGGCTTAAGCTTGGGCTTAGGCTTAAGCTTAGGCCTAGGCTTGGGCTTAGGCTTGGGCTTAGGCTTAGGCTTAAGCTTAGGCTTAAGCCTAAGTACATAAAGTCCGTGATAAGTGTCCGTGAAAAAATCCGTGAGATTAACCTAGTGCCCTCTATTTAAGACTTCTACACATAAATACAAGAATTCGGCACCTCGGCAATTGCCTATGCCTGCGTATGGCGGGTTTTATGCCAATCTGTCAACCTTATTGCCACATTCTACTCAACCAGTGCTCTACTTTACCAGGTATAAATTTGTAGACTTTTTTGTGTGCAAACTTTAAAATTCATTTTAGGCACAACTTGGCAATGTTCCTCATGTCCGATTTGATTGGTTTTGCTGCTGGCGAAGCGTCTTCTATCGACTGGGAACGACAGCTAGTCCAGCTATTGCACTTATCCTTACTTGGGCTTGATTCAACTCGCCCTATAGTTTGTCGTTATTCTCGACGATCATTAGTCAACTTATGCCTGCTTTATGCTGGCCCGGCAATTCAAATGGACCAAGTTGCTAGTATTCTCTTATCTAATGAAGTAATCATTATTATCTCAATCATAGGTCGGAAAAGGGGAGTCTCCCCCTAACCCACTCACATAGACCCAAAATTGAGGGATACCACCTCATCAGAGGCCTCCTCCCCCCACCTTGCCAACCTATGATCGCAATACAAAAAAATCATCATCTTTCTTTAGCTGTTTGCTCGAAACGAAGTGTTCGAGAAGTACCAACGCTCGAATTATCAAATTGGCTCTTCGTATAACATGTCAAGCGATTTTTCCATCCGACCCGAAACACCAACATTCGCGTCATTGTCGCCAGAGGATTGTCGAAAGGCATTGCTGTTCAGCAATGATGCTTTTGATTCGTCTACAAATTTGCTATGTTCGATTTGTTGTCTGCTTTCAGATAAGTGAGTGTCAATTTCATGAAAATTTTCAACAATTTTTCGAAACTTTAGACCAGAACGATGGCTGTGGAATAACGAAGAAGTCAGTTCTCGATGCTGGCGTATAGAAAGCGCCGAGCAGTTAGGTTGCTTCGTGGGACATCTGGTCGAATTCTTCGTGGAACCCGTCCCTAATTTGCCAATCAAATGGACCGAGTTCGGCATGAAACTTGCTCTGTCAACCAACAGCCGACATGTCGCAGGTTTTTTTGCAATATTTGACTGCATAAAAAAATTCTTACAGGTCGCTCATTCCAAGTGATTTCTGCCCTTGGTCAAAACCCCACACCACACATTGGACAAATGTTGTCACGCTTGGTGGAAATGGTTGGAGAGCACAACGAAGACGCACAATGCTATATAACACACATGCTGTTGTGTATCATGGCCCTTGTTCCAGCGTTTCAATTGAGTGCTGCGAATGAAAATAAGCCTCCAACTTCGCCGAGTGGCCATAACAGGTCTATAAGCTATACACCGGCTCTAATTCAACAAAACGCGACGCAGAATGCACACAAATCTGTTGGCACTTCATCAACCACTTCACCGTCGCATTCGAACCACCAAATAAAAAAAGGTAGCGCTGAATTTTTCACTCATTTTAACTCAACCCATTCGTTTATAGATGCTCGACATTCATTATTGATAGAAAATGAAGCGATCATGTTTCCACCACCACAGCTATCTCGTTCGAAGAGCGCTACCACCTTGAAGCTGAATTGTTTGGACACGAATGAAGAGCAGATGAACGCGTTTTCACAGCTTCTTGCAATCTCTATTGCATTGATGGAGTCGCATGTTGACAATGAGTTCCTGTTGGGGTTAAACCTCTTCGATAAGGTAGTCTTCCCAATCAACTCCACTCATATAGTCAAAAAATGTTTTGGGTACCACAGAACTTTTTATTGAATCAGGCAACGTGTACATTGAAACGAAAAGAAACGTGGATATAGCTTTTTTGATGCATCCCTGCGTGGTCGTATGGTGGGAAAATCAGGATTAGTTAGTAGTTACTACTACAAACTACTACTATTAGTTAGTAGTAGTACTAACTAATCCTGATTTTCCCGTTATATGACCACGCAGGGATGCATAAAAAAGCTATAACCACGTTTCTTTTCGTTTCAATGTACACGTTATCTGATTCAATAAAAAGTTCTGAGGTAGCCAAAAAAATTTTTTCGACTATACTACCATTTGTTTTTAGCTAATTGATGCTACGACGAATGACAACGAAATGTGCTTGCAACGATTAGAAAAACTGATCAATCAATTGGATTGGAATGGTTTCCCCGGTCTAGTTGGGCTCATATCCAAAGGTTTTCATTTTTCTGATGAAATGACTATACAAATTACAGGGTGTCCCCCCCTAAAAAAGTGGAATTTTCGTGATTTTTTTCATAAATTTTTGACCCGAAATTTTTTTTCTAAAAATGACCACCCTGTATTTAGGCACAATCTATTCATCTGGTTATGAAATCTCGGTCTCTTTATTAACAAAATGTATAGCTCTATTAAACTTGTCAATCATGGGTTCAGTCGATACGTTTACCATTATTGTCATTTCGATACTACCGTATTGCTTGCACAACTTCGAATCACTAATCCCTTCTTGCATTTCTGCGGCACAAGCAATAGCTCAAGTATGAAGCATAATATGTTTTGATAAAAAATACAGGGTGTTTCCCAGTACAACCTAGCAGATAAGAAAATTTGATATCTCGACAACGATAAAAGGTTTTTTGTAAGTTGCTTCATAAATCATCCCCTGTTTTGTGTAAAAATGTTTTCATGATTTTTTAATAAGTCTGTGTACTGAAGCGAAAATCTGATTTCAAAAAAGTATCAGTTTTGGAATCCTGTTGATTGCGTCTCCCCAGGGGGAAAAGCTCCAAAATCTTTTATCGTCTTGTCGAGATATCGAATTTTCTTATCTGTTAAGTTGTGCTGTGGGACACCCTGTAGAACCGATTCTTTTAGTTTTGCAATCAAAAGCTAACACAACTCGTAAAAGATTCGCCAGATGTCAGTCCAAACGACCATCCGTTACAAAACCTCGCAACGGTATATTCCAAAAACAATTGATGGTTTCTTTAAAAAATTTTAGATGATGAATCAATATAAAGAGCGTAGTTTTCCACGGGATCGCTTCCAATGGGCAAAATGTGTAGCCAATTATCTCATTGACGCATTTAAGCCTAACATCGTTCAGAATATTGTTTTCATGGCAGAAGTGAGTGAAATTTTTAGAATGACGAAATCCGTGTTTGTACACGTGTGCCCATATACCGACTTTGCCGGTCCCAGAAAATCCCGACCCTTGCTACTCTATAAAATATCTGTTGAGAAAAACGTTGTATTTAGATGCTTGAAAAAACCATCCCACAATTTCATGTTTATTTGCTGCATATGATATATCTTTTTATAAGCCACAGTGATGATCTGAATGATGCATCTCCTGTACCCATTAATGGACAGGTATATTTTTATATTCAAGCTGTTATAAAGGAAAATAATGGAGGTGGACCGAATATACACTTGCGAGTAGTAGTTGATTAGAAACTTTATTCGATGTTTCGATGGTTTACGCCTTTTTCAAGAATATCTTATAAAAAAAATCGTCAAAATTTTTCCATTTTTGCACAAAAAATGTAATTAGTCTTTTGGGGGGGGGGGGTGCCGCTATAACGAATTTCCGGGGGTGCCGTTATAACGAGACTCGACTGTACTACACCATATTGCGGAAATTACTTTTTGGACAGCCTTGTATTTGCGATAATCGCAAAATTCTTTTGCAATATTTTTGCCAAAAATTTTATGCGATACGATATATTGCGTCGCAAACATCCCTACTTTTCTTCCATCTAAAAATCCCTTTCCATCATGCATAATAAAAAATCTTTGAACCACAAAAGGATCTCTGCGAAGCGAGGTAATTACCGTATTATCGACACTTATTGTCCTGGATTTCGGACAATTTCCTTGAGCGTTTTCTTTCTCACCGTAATCCCCTGAGAATTGACAGATTACGTTTCAAAGAAGATTATTTCGCCTCAAATGACGCGAAGACGCCCTTGAAAAGTCAACAAGTTCCCTACAAATTATTTGCAGAGAATCATGAAAATTTGGACAAAATCTTGAAATTTACGAATTTAGGTATTGCGAGCCGTTACAAAACACATTCAAGGCATCAACTGGAGGGAGGCTGCCAGAATTTTCAAATGTGTTGTAGACCAATGGAACTCGATCAGTATCACTCAAGTTTTAGGGAACGAGGTTGGTTTGGCTTTTTTTTAAATTTCATTAGTCCCTTGTTTTTACCATTTAAGTTATGCTCAATGTTATTTTCGAATGTGCGAATATTGTGACAATCTCACACGTTTTTATGCAATTTGATCAGATAAGGCATCACATATGTCGCCTTATGTTAGACTTGTTTCAATCTTGAGAGCGCGCCTTTTTTGTTTGAAAAATTCGTTGGAAAATTTAAAAATAGAAGTGATCACCAAATTAAAAACTGAAGCAATACTCTCTATAGTAAACGTTTTCTTTACCCTGATTCAGGGTAGTGTATTGATGCAAAAATATAAAAAATTCGAATTTTGACCGGATATCCGACTATCTAGGGTTTTTATATGCGAGAAATCAAATGAAAAACTATATGGGGCCGTCCTTAAATTACGTTTGTTTTTTCGGATTTTTGACCCGTCGTAATTAAATCGTTAGTTTCGGCCGACCCCTCCTGTTATCTAATAAGATGACGATATCCCTATCTTTTGAAGCGGCCATAGTGTTTGGAAGAAGTTTTTTCTCACACCAAGCTTCATAGATGCCTGCATTTACTGTCTTATGGTAGTCTCTGTCAATCAATTAGCTTCCGGTGGGAATCGAACCAGCGACTGTTTGCTAGAGAAGCTCGCCCAACTTTGCTTAACTTGCCAGATCGAACGGAATCGCTTAAAACTGGGATCGAGAAGTTTCTATAATATCTGTCGCTGAAATAGACTATAGAAACCATTAGATTTTTTCAGACCCCTTCCCCTCTTGACAAACATAATTTAAGGATGACCCCTATCCTCGTTTTTTCCTCGTGAAAATATTGACACAGTTTTAAAATAAGAAGAGATCTTTTCTTTCCAATGTCAAATCGGAAGGCACTTATCGGATTATCGGTGCATTGTTAAACGTCTAAAAAAAATAAAGTGCCAAATATGTTACTAATTATTGGCACTGTGACATAATAATCGGATAAGAATCGGTCATCACATTTGAAATTCGAGCCGCTCAATCGCGACGCATATTGCAAGTGGCTTATAGATCCAAAATGTGATGATGATTTTCTTTAACAATTTATAACACCCAAAAATACAGAGTGTACAAAAATTATTGACGATTTTGTCAACTTAATACAGGGTGTATCGAAAAAACCGGGATTTGGGCGATTTTTTCATGTTTTTCGAAGATTTTGGAGCCACATAGGGAAATAGTTGTTACAGACAATCTAAAAATTTTCGATTTTCGCTTCAATACACACTCCAATTCCCTGATTCAGGGTCAGGAAAGCGTTGGAAATGCGCCCCATCGATTCTCCGCATAAAATTAGCCCTAATAGAGTCGGGGGAGGGGGTGAGGGTTTTGAAAAAAAACATGAAAAAATCGCCCAAATTCCAGTTTTTTATACATCCTGTATATTAGACCCTGTATTATAGATACCTGTGAATCAGACAAAGCCCAACTTTGAACTATATGTCGAACGGCCATCATTTGAGGAAGCCAGTAGCCCACAAACGCCTAGAAAGATGACTGGCACTCAACTAGCTGCTAACAATGTCGATAGTCTTCGAAGACAAAATGCATCGTCGCAGGTTTTTTTGCAGCTTCAAAATAGTGATAAATTGAATATCATTTTAGTCCAAAGTCCGAGAGCGTCTGATTAGCCTATTGACTGCATCTGGAATGCAAGTTGGTCTACCAAAGAGCTCATCGGTAAATTTGAGTAAAAAACAGTAAAAGTCAATATTTTTAGATGATCTTTTCACAATCTACGAACGACATCTACCACGAATCAACCGTCGGAGGCACCACAAATATGAACATTAAAACTGGTGCTAGTAATTCGGCTTATAGCTCGAGCGAAAGAATCTCCCATCAAGATGAGCTGGAATCGGGCTCGAGTCTTGTAGCCGTGGGGGTTGACGCCTCGTCGATCACAACCGACTCTTTCCCACGCGTATTCAAAGAGTTCGATTTCCTAGAAGCCGAGCATGATTCGATAAGTGAATCGAATGAATCTTGCTTCAATTGGCTATCAACACTGAGACCTCGATGCGAAATTGATCAAAACGAAGAGGTTGAAGACGGCATAGCGGATGAGCACGACGATGACTTTTTGAATCCAGGGGAAGACGAAGAAGATGAAGATGACGTTGACTTACGGGTTACCATGGGTCGCAATATCCGAATGCGGAATCCGGTACCAAGAAGGGGTGGAAAAAGTGCTATGCATCCCAGGCGACCGCTTAGTGGAGGTTTGTTAGATGCATTTTACGTTTGTTCGGGTCACCCAGGGTCAAAAATTGAAAAAAAATTTCAATTTTTTTACCCTTGGGGTGACCCCCCACCATAGCTCCGTTTGTTCTTTTTGACGAACAAATTTTAGCCAGTGATTCGAATGATATCTCATCCGATAGAACTCCTGTACAGTCTGAGCAAGCGAGTGATGACAGCTCTCCATCTTGTCCGGTAACTGATGAAGAAGAAGATCACGAGGCACGAATTCGCACGAAAAAATTCTTTAAAACGAATTACTTTTTTAGGATGAAGAGAATGATTTGGAAGCAATTGCCGAAGATGAGTCCAAAAGCCAGGAACATGCGCGTGTTCCTTCATCGCTCGCCGAAACTGCATCCACCTACCCAATTGGCGGTGATGACACCATGTTTGCTAGTTTAGAAACAGCATCGTCGGTGCAATGCCGATCCGAGTTTTCCATTCAAAATGGAAATAGTTATGCCCAAAACAAGCCGCCAATTTATTTGGAATGCAATCATCATATTTCTGGACAAGTATGGATGAGGGACAGGGGTTATTTTCATAAGTTCGTTTTAGGTTGAACAAGTATGGGTAGCATTCGTCAATGATATTGCAAATGAACAAGATGGCGGAACTACATCACATTCGATCATGCTATTTTCACAGCTTTTTAGGGTACAACTTTTTTTAATTCACATAAGTTGTTGTGGTCGGCACTACTACAAGATCGAAACTCAAATGAGTTATACTGCCATGGTGTCAATGTCCGGTGCACTGCCAAGGAGTTCGGCATCACCGGTTCGGTTCCCCTTGCGTCCAAAACAGTATTTAGCGGGAAAATCTAAGAGGAACACTCTTAATTCCAAAGAGGAACCAGTGATCGATCGGGTTATCACAACATAAGTACACTAATTTTTAAGGAATGCTGCGTAAAACTTTCAAGCCTACTCCGTGATGCATGCCATTGTATAAATATGTCGAGCAGTCAACACTCTCAGTCGCCAAGAGATCTCTCGGCCTACTTCACACAGGCATTGAACGTGGTACTCAAAGTGGCAGATTGTCCAATTTTGTTTGTAACGCCGCAATTTGTAAGCTAATACAGTTATCAAAAAAATTTTTTGAAAAAAATTCATGTCAAATTATAAGCAAAATTAAAAATCAAGATTTTATTGTGTTTTTTTAAATTCGCAAAATTTTTCTTTTTTTAGTTACATTCATCAAATTTATTACAAACACACAAGTTTGCACTTTACGAGCTCTTGGAACATTATGAAACTTTTATCGAACGTAAGGAACAATGCATTCGGGTATGATTGTAATTTATCAAGTATAAAATGGAATAATAAATTTAGGCACTAAATGCGGTAAAATCCTCATTGAAATTAATGTTGCTTAGCCCAACCTCATCTACAACTTCTATTGGAGGCGTTAATCAGGTAGTGCTGATGAAAAATTTTATTTGTTAACAGAACCAGTCCACTCGGGAAAAAGCTCTACATAAAGATTATTAAGCTTGGGCTTAGGCTTGGGCTTAGGCTTGGGCCTTGGCTTGGGCTTGGCTTAGGCTTAACACTATATAAAAATGATTTATTCGGAAAGTTCATGAAAAAAGGAGCATTTTTTGTTTTTATGGCATATTCTGAATTATTGTAGTTTTTGAGATAATTTTGCTTGAAACTGTTCATGTTTTCGTTGTAATACACACACTTTTTTGAATTCAAAATTTCAAACGCAATTATCTCGAAAACTATAACGATTCACAGCATGCCATAAAAACAAAAAATGTTCCATTTTTCATGAACTTTCCGAATAATTTTTGTCATAGTGTTATTTCCGAGTAGACTGGTCCTTTAAGGATTTTTTAAAACATTTCTAGGAAGTGGAGCTGTGTAAAAGCCTGCATAAACTCTTCTTCCAACTTCTATTAATGCTAGAAAAATTGAACGACATGATCAAAGCCATCACGAGCTCAACAAATTCACAGGTTCGTTGTTGTGAATTCCTCAAAATCCGATAATTATGAAAAGAGTTGAAAAAAGCACCTTGTTTAACATTTTAATGCACTTCTCGATCCGAAATCCACCTGTCTTTTGGTTCCGTTTGGTAATGCCGCTCCTTGCCTTGTGCGATGATTGACGGCGCCTCGAATGATGATTTACGACTACTGGGTTTCTTTTGAGTTTCGAACTGACCATGAAAATTATTCTCTTTATTTGAGAGCGATTACTGAAACGATAATTACGCCTCACAAGTCAGGCTATAGTTGTTGAAAAGTTCAAGCAATCCAACCGA
>JAQGCP010001882.1:0-11419 GCA_034699885.1 Acrobeloides thornei | reverse complement strand
GGCGCCACCCCATTTGCCCCCACGGACATTTGCCCCACGTTATACAGTTGCCCCACAAACTTGCCCCACGTTGTAAGCTACAACGTGGGGCAACTGTATAACGTGGGGCAAATGGGGTGGCGCCGTGTTTAGATGGGCGAAAATCGCTAACCGCAGTGAAAAAAAACTATACTTGATCATAACTCCCCCGAATACAATCAACTAACCAAGTCCGGGTTGACCATTTCACTCTCGCCTTTTAGCATTCCCGCCTTTTAGGCACACCCATACTGACCTAGACAAATGCATTCCAAGTTTATAAAAATGTCGTCCATTTTCGATAGCAGTAAAATTGAAAGTCTTCGCATCTGCTCTTAAAGCATCACGATTTGATGGATTAAATATTCGCGGAACCGACACCTAAAAAATCTATATTTATTTTACAACCACACTCAAAAATCCATACATTTAGGCCCAAACCAGGCAAAAACCAAGCCGGAACTTCTGTTTTGAAACCTTTTTCCGGGATCGAATCTGGCGCTTTTTGACCAATTAATGAAAAAAGTTCTGTAAAAATATGTTGGAAAAGTACAAGAATCAAAAAGTACCTTTTGGTGTATCTTTCCTAAAAACTACAGCCACATTTGAATTTATCGCCAGAATAGAGTTCACATCATAATAATCTTCATCAACATCAATCGTATTTTTGAGTAAATCCATTTCTGAGTTAAGATTTTTTTTAATAATTTTCATTGAAAAATGTATCAAACACACAGTGGACCAGACTGGGCCAAAATGAAAACTCTTTAAAAAGCCATGAAGCAATTGTTCAATGGTAAAAATTTTTTTAGTGAAATGTCTAATCGCCTTCGTTCTTTAAAAATTTTCAAATCAACAAAATCGGAGAATTCTTAAGCATTATTTGTAAATCAAAACTTCTCTTTTAGCGCATGCATGAATTTTTCGCGCATTTCGGAAAGGAGTAATCCAGATATTACGTTTTCATGTTGGGGGGGGGGGGTCAGCGGCTGACCGTCAGCCCTCTCCACAAAAAGTTGATAACACTAGTGCATTTTGATAACATGGGGGTATAAAAATCCGAAAAAATTGATAACGTAATATCTGGACAGCCCCACATTGAAACAAATTTTGCCGCGTTCAAATATTTCGTCCCACTATCAAGATGCTTTCAAATAAGGAAAGATAGATAAAAATGACCCGCACACATTCAATGTTAGGATCCGCGCTAAATGACGCTATTTGTTATAAATCGTCGGAAATCAACGCCAAGGATTAGGGCTGCGCGTTGGCCTGCGGGCGGAGTTGCGGGGTTTTTAAAAGCTAGCGGGCGGGATCCCGCGGGGTTAAAAAGGTTAAATTTTGTTGATAAAACATTGGTTAAGACAATCAATGCATTTATAATGTATATTTTTCCATGCGTCGATAGATGATAAAAATTTTGTAGAATAAGAAAGAGTTTTTAAGCAAAAAATGACCCGAAAATTGAACATTTTGGTTAAAAATGGTCACATGTCAATGAAAAAATTACTTAAAAACAGTCGATTTTGCCCAAATTTTCGATAAAAAAAAGACATTGCGGGGTTATTCAATTTACGGGGCGGGGTTGCGGGATTTTCAAAAATGTGCGTGCGGGGTTTTTTCTTAAAAATGGTGCGGGATTTGCGGGGCGGGATCCCTCACCGCGCGCATCCCTACTAAGGATATGGCCTATTTCATGAGGGCAAAAATCTTGTCCTAATTTATATTAAGACAGAAAAATTAGGACAACATTGAAATAGGACACTTGTCCTAATTCTTGAAATATGCAATTGTTGCCTGAATTTCAATAAAATCGTGTTTATTAAAGCATGTAATCGCTTCAATAAACACGATTTTATTGAAATTCAGGCAACTTTTATTCGCTGAAAAGGTGTTTTCTCGTCCAGAATTGTCGAGAAATGTCAAGACTTTTGCCCCCTTGGCCAGGACTTTTTGCCCATTAGGCGAGGATATACCGCCCCTTTGCCAAGGACTTTTGCCCCCCCCCCTTGTATTGTATTATTGTGCCAAAAACACATAAAAAATATTTTCACCGAGAATGGCGTGCGGCCCGTCATAAAAATTCGATTTTTTGGGCATTGAAAACTGTGCTTATACGATATTTTTTTATAAACTTATGAAAATTTTGACACCAAGGTCACGAAAAATGGTTGAGCCTATAAAAAGTTATAAGAAGTATCATTTCTAGTGACTTTTATCTTTAGAGGGTATAACTTTTCCTAGTTTAGAGCTTTTGACATAAAATCGTTTCTACAAACTAGAACAACATTAGACATAACTTTTTTTACTAAAACTATAACCTTCTAGAAGTCATTTTAGGGGTCAAAACTTCAACTAATCGTTGAAAAAGCGTCAATAGCGTATTAATAGGCCGGTCCCACAAAATTCGAAAATTTTTTCCTGATGTCCCTCCTTATGTTTTTTGTTAAATGTTTGAAATTAAAAAAATCCTTAAGAAATCTTATGATTTTTCATCAAAATGTCCAAAAAATGTTTTCAAAAATCGTGATTTTTTGGGCATTTTCAGCATAAAAACGGCCATTTTCAAACAATTTCTCGCCTGCGGCGCTGTTCTTTGGCTAAAACTCCAAGAATTCAACAAAAAAATTTCGAAAAAACAACATAAGAGAGGGATCAAGGCAATTTTTGGATAAATTAGTAAAAAAAATCACAAGGGGGACCCTTATGTTTTTCCAAATTGATGTTTTTGAAAATGATGATTGTCAAAAGAACTACCAGATATCAAGTTCCTTTTATTCATATATTTTTTTATTATCAATAACTATGATGAAAAAAGAAAATTTTATTACGAAAATATCAAAAACAATTTTTGCAAATTAAAACAAAACAACAATTTTTTGGAAAGTCTCCTTGAGATATTATTTTGTCCATTTGGCTACATTGTCAGCTCCATAATGGCATTGACAAGGTCGTTGTCCGTTTTCTTAAGGGCACGAATTGCTTTGTTGCGCGAGACGTTTGCTTGCGACATCACAAGTTCAATGTCTTTTTCTTCCATCCCTGTTGTATCAAGCTATAAATGAAGGTGTAAATGAAATCAATTGGGAGAATCTTACATCTTCACCGTCGCTTTCCTCTTCTTGTGGAGCAGCCAGGCGAGCAGTTGGAATAACCGATGGTGGCTTAAGATTCTCAACATCAGTTATTTGAGCATGTTGAGAAAGATCTTCTATTTTGGCTTCACCGAATACGATGTAAGTATCTGAGCCAGGGCTCTTGTAGACATCGGGCTTGTTGATGACGAAAAGGATGCTCTTGGATTTGCGGATGCAAACGCGAGAGACACCATGGACTGGCTTGAGTCCAAGCTTACTAAAGAGCTTGCGAGCCTTCTTTTCGGAACGAGATTGTTTGGCACCTTTATCTGCTACCTATAAATTTTGAGTCATTGTAGTCATACAGGCAAGAGATCCGAAAAAATTTGCGAGGTTGTCTGAAATTTTTTGTGAATAATCATAATGGAGGACATTTATGATTTTTGTTTTAAAATTTTATGTCGATCTATTATTTCAGTTTTATTATATCAAATTTGAACCTGTTCGCTAAGACCAGCTGCTTCAGCGACCTTCTTTTGTTGCTCAGTAACTTCACCTTCTTCGAGTTCTGGCATCTCTTCATCAGAAGAAGAGCCATCATCAGTGGTAGTCTTTTTCAACTCGTCTTGTTCTTGATGAGGGGCCTTATCAGTTTCAGTAGCCATGTTTGTTTATCTTTGTTAGTTATGAAGTAAAACTAAAATATACAGGGTGTTCCCAAAAAAGCCGCTATTTGAGCATTTTTTCGAAAATTAAAAAAAGTCTCCAAAATGACTTTTTAGGAGTATTTTTATACAAGAAATCGATTGCGCACATTGAAAAATCATAAAAATTCTTTGACTATGAAATATGATTTTTTGTACTTCCTTAGCATTTTCAAGAAAAATAAATTCCAAGGAAGAAAAAAATTTCATAGTCTATGAAGAATTTTTATGATTTTGGATGCGCGCAATCGATTTCTCGCATAAAAATACCCCTAGAGAGTCATTTAAGTAAAAATTTTAGCTAAAAAAATGCGCAAGTGGCGGTTTTTTGGAACACCCTGTAAATAAAATCATATAAAAATAATTAAGCATCATAATGCAATATAGCATTTGGTTTTAATCAATCAATATTGGGTAATTTATTTATTAAGTAAAAATAAACCGAATTAGAAACTCTAAATTAGACAGTAGAATAGACAAGTGAATTG
This sequence comes from Acrobeloides thornei, assembly GCA_034699885.1. Classification (NCBI taxonomy): domain Eukaryota; kingdom Metazoa; phylum Nematoda; class Chromadorea; order Rhabditida; family Cephalobidae; genus Acrobeloides; species Acrobeloides thornei. The sequence goes on along the minus strand of JAQGCP010001882.1, from coordinate 7,132 downwards.
AATCTTTCGCATTTCATGTCACATGATATTGGAAAGGAACCAACTAATGTTTTAATACATACACATAAAAGATGTACCATAAGCCAAAATATGTGATTTAGATATAGTCAAGATTTTTGAAATATCACTAATGTTTGAAGGAAAAAGATATCTCAAAAATTTTTCACGAATAATTTTTATCAAGTGAGTCAAAATTAGCCCAAAATTTTAAACACTACGATTGATTTTCTAATTTAAACAATTGAAATAAAAGAAAGGTATTTATCAAAGTTCGAAAATGCTAATATTGCATCGAAAAATTCGAATTTAGTCTTTTATATATATTTTGCTTTCGTTGCAATATTAGGCAATTATAAAAATGTTATAGTTTTTAAGCAAAAATTTACTCTTTAAATAAATATTTTAAAATAGATCCCTAATTAGAATAACGTCATCTGATTCCCGAATACGCTCCAGAAACATTACAGAGTGTTCAAAAAAACCGCCATTTGGTCAAATTTTTTTCGCCAAAAAATGACGAAATGAATGTTTTTTGAAACACCCTGTACTTAATCATGGATCATGATTTAAACCATGATTAAAATCAGGTTTCTAGAACTCATCAACGATCTCCCAGGCATGTATGGATACCCCTATATAGAATATACTGAAAATTATGCATAAAACTTCTAACATTTTTAATTATACAATTTTTTAACACACAAAAATCACAATCTATAATTTTTTACTTAGATATCACAGTAATTCTCTAAAAGACAAACAAGAGAATGACTAAACACAATTTTTCTACATTAAATAGGCAAAAATAAAACAGAACACAAGCTGTATATAACAAAAAAGTTCATTCTAGATTTGTATAACTTGTATTCTGCGGAAGTCAAATTCACACACATATAAAAAATAGGTTGTTTAATACAGAAATTATTCATTTCCAAATCCTTCAGTCATCTCAATAGCTGAAGTAAGCTTCTCGGAGAGCTGTTCAAAAGATCGGTAAGGGGGCAGATCCAAGCGATTGAAACAAGTATGCGAGCGAGGCAACCAATTTTCTTTACCAACACGTTCGATGCAGAAAAGTTGAGGTCCTGTGCTGCCGATTAATTCAGAAAAACCACCAACTGGTACTCTGCATGTTCCTGTTACGAATTGGAGAAGCTTCGAGCGCTTTTCCTTAAAAAAATAAAAATTTATGTCAACAAATTTAACTTAAAATGTCCAATTTTGTGACAAAAATTAATATTGATTTTTAAGTCAAAATTTAATTTTTAACTCAAAAATGTGTTTTTCTAAATTCCTTACTTGATCCAAAGATCGCACAAACTGCCAAAACCAAACGACTTGTTTACTCTGTGGAGCATAATGTCTATATACAGTGTTTCTTTGCCAATCATCCACGTCGATTTCTTGCATTCCACAGAGTAAGAGTTCCAATTCACGTTCGTCGAAGTAGTGTAACCACTCGAGTGGGAAAACCGAGTTGAAGCCATTAAAGAAGGCTCGAGTTTGTTGCTCAATGCCTCGATTAAAACGCCATTCGACCAGGAGTTCAATGTACTCTTCTTTGTTGCTTTCGCCAACCTGAAAAATGAAAGTCAATTTTTAAATATGTAAAGTTTTTTAATAATTTGTTAAGTTAAATTTTTTTGGACCCCAAAACCAATTTTAAAAACATCCAAACTTTGGATTCCCAAAATTTGAGGAAACAAATTGAGCCAAAAATTTTTTAGGGCACAATATTTCAGTCCCCAACACAGGAGTACAAAATATAAGTATGCCATAAATTTTAAGAACAAAAATCTCACAGGAATATCTCTTCCACCCTCTTTCAATTCGTGCGTCTTAATTTCTCCCAACAATTCATAATCCACCACAAAGTACAGCTCCATATCACACTCCTCTATATTATTATCCTTTATCCATACAATCGAGTTGTACATTTCCGCATCGACTGACTCCAAATCCTTCAAGGTTATCTTCTTATTCAACATCTTCTTATAGAATGGTAAGGTGAATCCGCTGTAGATGAATTTCCCGTGAAATAGGGCCTAAAATTGAGAAATTTCAATTTTTGATGACTAAAACTTGCCATGGCAATAAAACGTCCAATAAATTCAAAATATTTCAAATGGTCAGGATTTACAAACGAAGCGGGATTGATTTGAAGACTGTAGTTGGAGCTACCCGCATACATGAATAGACAATACATTGGGTTTAGAACTTCGTGTGAGAGCAAAAAGAACCATTCTCTGAAAAAATAACAAGTTTGTTACTCACAACATTGAAAGAAAAAAAAACTAATTTTTAGTCTATTTTTGATCCAAAAATATTATATGAAGTTTAGCTCACAATTGCTTTTGGCAATTAAAAAATTACTGTTAGGTTTTATAAATTTGTGTTTCAGCCCTCGACTCTTATCATGAGCTTTAATAGCAAAGCTTCAGATAAGATCAGATGTGTAGTAAACTTTAAGAGCTATAAACATCATCAACACAAACTATTCAAATGAGGTAAAAATTGGTAAAGGGTAAAAGCCTTAGAGTTATTCTAATTTTAGTGGATGAAAAATTACCTAGCAATTCCACCATAATCTAATCCATCCTCTCCTTTAAATTGAATATACAAGCGACGACGAAGATCAACCGCATTCTTTCTCATAATCTAAAAAATTTTTTTTTAATAAGTGTACCACCCATCTGAAGGAGCTAGTTACGCCATTATTTTGAATAAAAAATTTATACATTAAAGCTCAAAATTGGCTCAGAAATAATTGATTTAACTTTTTTTTTCTTCAAATTTTGTAGCCGGTATAAGCTGACAATTTTCGGCATATATACCAAAAATTGCGGATTAAACCAGCCAATCATTAATTTTGCAGATGCTTTTAACTTTAACCGACAAAAAATAAGTGGCTAAAGGGGTATTCATCTGCTATTTTTTCACATTCTAAAAATCCAAACCAACCTCTTGGAATGAGTCTTCGAACAAATTATTCCGCGATACAGTAATTTTTACATGATTAGGAACACCATTTGACTAAAAATTTCCACTGTTTCAAAAAAGTTTTAAAGACTTACCAAACATAAATATCGAAATTGAGCAATTTTAAACTTAAAAGTCTTATCCACAGCCATAGGAAGACCCGAAATGCCAAATGGACCCACTGGTTTACCGGTTCTTGGATGATTATATGTAGTAGTTTTCGTGTTATGGTCGATGAAGAATGGTATGCCCTGTTCAGTGACCCGCATTTCCCAGCCTTCTGGTAAAGGTGCATCGTGGAGACTATAAATATGAGTGTAATAAAAAAGGAAAAACTATACAAATAGAATAAACAGATAAAATATGATAAATGTAACCAAGATGCACGAGGGGGGACTGTCCCCTCTCCATTTCGTCGTATCAAGATCAAAAATTAAAAACATATTTGATGCTCCGCGCCAAAATACATGTTTTTTGAGGTTATTTTTTCACAAAATTGTTTAATTTTAATCAAAATTCTCCAATACGACATGATTTTTTGTTTTATGACATAATTTTTTAATCAAAAATGATAATAAAAATTTCCAAAACAACATGATTTTTCATTAAAAATGCCCGAAATTTGCTATTTTTCCATCAAAATTGTCCAAATTATTCCTATTTTGCTACAAAAATCGTAATTTTCTGAGCATTTTCAGCTTAAAAAAACATTTTTAAACAATTTTCGCATGCGGCACTGTCTTTTAACTGAGAATTTTCAGCAAGAAAATGTTTGATAATACAATAAAAAAAGATAAATATTTACCCTTGAGTCCTTGGATCTTCCCATTGAGTTGTACGATTGATATGGTTTACAAAATATTGGCGCCCAGTATTTGGGTCTTCACGGCGCTCCCATCCTTCTGGTAAAGCCCCAAGTGGATCATCGTGATTCTAAAAATACAAACATTTAATATTTTTGCAAACAAAATCCAGAATACCTGATAAAGAAAACGTTGTTCCCACTGGTGCAAAGCTTGTTCCCGTCCGGATTGCCATTGTTCATGGGCGACCAACATATCCGCGGTAGGACGTTGCCAGGTGGTAGTTCTCGAGTTATGGTCGACATAATAGACACGTCCTCGTGGATCACGGCGCATTTCCCAACTAAAAAATATATATTTAAACAAAAAAATGTACAGGGTGAGTAAAAAAACCGTACTTTTGCGTTTTTTGGAGAAAAATTTTCAAAATTTTTTTTTTAAATCGCTTAAAAATACCCCCTTATGGGTGATCTTTGAAAATTTTCACCAAAAAACGCAAAGTGCGGTTTTTGCCTTGTACACAATAATTTTTTTAATTTGTAGCAGGAGTAAGCTGACAATTTTAGGCATAATAACCAAAATTGCGGATTAGACCAACAAATTGATCTTGCAGAAACATTTCTTTCACCGCAAAAATTACGGATAAAGGGTAAGCATCTGCGTTATTCCAGTCAAATAGATACTTTCGATTTTTGTCAGTCAACGAATTTTTTCAGAAAATTGTTCATTTTCCAAATCTAGTCAAACACTTACCCTGGAGGTAAAGGTGTACTACTTGGTCTTTCCCACGTTGTACTTTTCGTGTTATGATCAACATAATAAGTTCTTCCATATGGATCATGGCGCATTTCCCATCCTTCTGGTAGCGGTTCATCATGCGGATTCGTAATCCCTTGAGATGGTGGAATAATCGTATCTCTGCTACTCGGCTTTGGTGCACCCGCACTAGTTGGCACTGATCTCTGGCGACTAACATTATTCGAATAGCCACTTCCCATGCCGGTCGATGTGGATGCTTCGCCTCCATGACTTTCCGACGCAGGTCTGTGTCCTGAAAATGGAAGGTTAAAAATAAAGTAAAGAAAAATAAGTGTATTTGTTTATAATAATTTCGAAGGTAAATTTTAATGATCCATAACCAGAGCAAAAAATAATACAAATTTTAATATGCCAAAAAAGTCCTAGATCAATGGCAAAAAACTTAACCTGTTTGTTTTTTCGAAAAGATACCCATAAAAGTCTAAAATTAGCAAAAAAAATTAAAATGTATGAATGAAACACTTTAAGAGACGATATCTCGAAGGTTCTTATTTTAAGAGTACAAATCTTTTTTTAGCAACTTTCATTAGAAAATCTTATTTTTTACTTAAAAAATGAGAAAAATCTTATTTTTTCACTGTTTTTTTAAAGAAATTCTTATTTTTTGCTTATTTTCAAAAATTTTTCTTATTTTCATTCTTCGGACTTGGTCATCCTGATTAGAGATGGCGGGGTAATCTATGGACTTTCTCTCATTATGGGGGGGAGTAATTTGTGGATTTTTCTCATTTTTCAATAAATTTTTGGAATTTTAGATGAGGGGTAATACCCCATCTACGGCACTGGGACCAAGATGATTTTTTTCGAGTTTTCAAAATTTTATCAAAAATCACCTTGGTCTCCCCTTATAGTTTTTTCGTGGCTAGAACAAGCTTGCTCTTGTCTTGCCCATGTTTTCAACTTTTCTTGCTTCAGTCTCTAATAGTACCCTATGATTTTTCACCAAAAATGACCAAAATTTGGCACCAGGATCATCATCACCGTTATGAAAAAATAGAAGGGGACCATCAGAGTGCTTACTATTTGAGCAGTGCGAGTTTTGTGTACTAATTCTTGTACTTTTAATCAGTACGAAAAAATTTTGATGAATTGCAAACATTACGAACATACTATTTTTGCCCCTTTGAAACAGTACTCTCATACAGTTTTTGAATATGCGAATTTAAAAAAGAAAAATGCCTTCGTAGGGTACTTTTGGTACGAGAATTAGTACGCAAACTCGTACTGTTCAAATAGTAAGCAGCCTAAGTAAAAAATTTTGATTTTTCGACAACGGGGTGGGCAATTGTCCCCTTAAATCAGAGCCTGTGGGCAATCAGTCGCCAGGAACCTGTTGCAGTTAACGGAAATTGGAAATTCTAAGAATTTCCAAATTGATTTTAGGTACCAAGAATTTGGAAATTCATAGAATTTCCAATTTCCGTTAACTGCAACAGGTCCCAAGACAAACGTCATGAACAGGAAGTATAACTTTTCGTACAATTGTGATTCATACGGACTTTTCATACAGGTACTTTTCGTATGACACTTCGTACAAATATTTTTCGTACGAACTTTTCGTTACCTGATTAAATAAAATCCGTTTATTGACACGAAAAAATTTAAATCCACTAGGGGCCTACGTATATGAAAAAAATATTTTTGGTCGTTTTTGAAAAAATGTACGTGGATTTAAATTTTTTTCGTGTCAATAAATGGATTTTATTGATAATCAGATAACGATTAGTTCGTACGAAAGGTTCTTATGAAAAGTACCTGTACGAAAAGTTCGTACGAAGAATAATTGTAAAGAACAATTGTACGAAAAGTTCGTACGAACCACAATTGTACAAAAAGTTATACTGCCCGCAAACATCTATCGCAACCGTCACAGAACATCTGTCAACTAGGACCGTATCCGAGGATGTTTAGATGTCACCGGGAGACAATAATGTTCGTGACGGATGACGGTTGTCATTGGTGACGGTTATCCGTGACGGATGTTCTGTGATGATTGACTCCGGTGATGGTTGTCTGGTTCCAAAAACTTATCAAATTTTTTTGCTAAAAAGAAAATTTTCCTTTTTCACCAAAACATCACTTTTTTGCCAAAAATTGTCATTTTCTGAACATTTTCAATTCCCGATCGGGATTGGGTTCGGGACCGGGACTTCAGGCGTCGAAGTCGAGCGCGATAAAAGTCGGGATCTGAAAAAAAGTCGGGAATCCCGATCCCCGCGCGATCCTATTTCAAATTTTTGAAATAATTTGCGATTTTTTACTAGCAGAATATGTGCACTGCAGAATTTCATCATGCAGAACGGACTTTAATTTTGGGGATCCTACTAAAAAAAATCCAATTGGCTCCACTAAACAGGGTCGACTCTTTGCTCTTGGTAAGCTTTTGCGGCAATAGGACGGAATGCACCGCACGGTTTTTATAGGACTGACAAGGGACCCTCAAGGTCTGACAACCTCAGATTTTTTCGAGACCTAGCTTAAAAGTTAGGAAAAAATGTGGAAAAAACGAATATAATAGTCGCTTGATTGAT
>JAQGCP010001881.1:0-11419 GCA_034699885.1 Acrobeloides thornei | reverse complement strand
GGGTCACTTGTTAAAAAATTTTTCTACTCGATCCTAATCTGGACCCCCCCCCCCTTTAAATCAAAAAACACATACAAAATATATAGGCTTACCAAAACTTGTATGCGTGAGTGGTAAAAAAAACTTCTTATTAACACAAAAATTTTGCTATAATTTTCGTTTCTATAATATTGAGGATAGAAAAAACGTTTGCGTTGGAAGTAAATTACAAATCGTTAACCCTTCGGAGATATTTGCAAAACAAAATTGCATGAAAAATTTAAACATGTTTGTGTATTGAAACGAATGGATTGGCACTATTTGAACTTGATCTGTGTATTGAAACGAAAAATCAATGTTCACAACGATTTTTAAAATTTTCACTAAAAAACATTCGTCATTTTTATATAGCCCTATAAGACGAATAAAATGACACCAAAATTATCCAATTTGGAAATTGTTTTGGGTTATTGAAACGAAAACCCTGAATCAGGGTTAACGATTTGGAATTTACTTCCAACGCAAAAATGGTTCGCCCCAACTTGAACTTTCAGTTTGAACAGAATTAAAACATTCTGTTCAAAACTGAGCGGGGTCCTTTAAATAAATTTTAGATAAAAAGAAGACCGTATAAAATAACCAGTATAATATGTAAAGTTTTATGTTATAGTAGGTAAGAAGGCACAATGCCGAAAGAAATTTTAAAAATTGCATGAAATTGAAAACTGAAGAGATATTTTATATAACTGATTAGGAAAGTTAGAAACTTTAACAACATTGAGATAGATAGAAAATTTAACAACAAGACTGGCTTCACTTGGTTTTTGTGTACTTTGAAATAATAAGGGGCTGTCACAGTTGCACAACCCCGGTAAAATTCGACCGGGGTAGGTCATGGGGTAGGGAGAGGGTGGGTCATGAGATGAGGAGGGAGTAGATCATGAAGTGGAAGGGGGTAGGTCTTCGGTCCCCGGTGCCGGGGATCGATGACCTTCTAAAAAAAATTCGCCAAAATTCAAAATTGGTTCAACAAATTTAAAGCAAAAAAACCAAGATAGCTAGCATAAAACCCATATAGAAAACTGTAAAAAATAACAACTAGGAAGAAAGTAAATAAATTTACAGGGGTGAGTAAAAAAGTACATTTTTTTGATTTTTGGGGCCCGAAAAAATTTTTTGGGACCGAAAAATTTTTTTACTAAAAATAACCCATACGGGGGTAATTTTATGCGGGGAGTCGATTACGCGCATTCCCGCAGCATGAAAACGCTTCCTTGACTCTGATTCAGGGAATGGAGTTGGTGTATTGACGCGAAAATCGAAAAATTTTCTTTTTTCTGTAGAAATTTTTTCGATTTTAGCGTCAATACACCAACTCTATTCCCTGAATCAGGGTCAAGAAAGCGTTTTTATGCCGCGGGAATGCGCGCAATCGATTCTCCACATAAAATTACTCCTATATGGGTTATTTTTAGAAAAAATTCCGGTTCCAAAAAACAATTTTCGTGCCCCAAATGCACTTTTTGCCTCACCCTGTATGTATAAACTATCAATATCCATTTTCCAAAACATCATCATCTTCATCGTCATCCACTTCACATGGATTAATTGTTTCGGTACCGAAATAACGGTCGCCGAAATTTCCAATTCCTGGGATGACATGGAATTGCTCATTTAAATGGGCATCCACGGCCGTGGTGACGAGTCGGACCTAAAATTTTCAATTTTTTTGATACTTTCGAAAATCGAGAGAGAGAGCACCTTAGGAAAAGCATAGGCTAACGAATGGACACCAGTTTCTGCCATGAGTAGGGAGAGCAAAATGATATTTTCTTCGAGAACATCGTGATCTAGGAGGATTCGGATGGCCATCATTGCAGCGGCGCCTATATAAATCTTGTTAAAAAAATGCGATTTTTCACTTCAATACACAGACCTTCCCTGAATCAGGGAAGCGTTTTTTGAAGTAACAAAAAATTTATATACCAGTAGCAACCGTAGCATCCATCAACAAAATTTTGTATTGATGAATATTTTTCGGCAATCGCAAGAAATACAGCTCTGGCTCCATCGTCTTTTCATTCGTCTGGATCAAAATCTTGCCCATTTTGCAGTCCTTGATAACAGAGCGGAGTGATTTTTCGAGCGTCTCGCCAGCACGCATGATCGCCACGCCGCACAAATTTTTGCATTTTCGCTTGCCCATATATCTAAAAATTGTATTTTACATTTTTTCGTTTGTACTTTTTGGTACTAGTATCGGTTAGGTATCCCAACGTGAAATTTTTCGAAAAATTTCACGTTCAGTGGAATACCTAATCGATAGTAGTTCCAAATGTTTTACTTTTGACCAGTCGGGGTTTCCACTTCATAATCCTCATACGGAACAAAGTTCATAGCATTTTCGATTAGGATCCTCATGAGTCGCTCGGAGTAGAAAATGAATTCATCACTAGAAATTAGATATATAGATAGGACAGGGGGAGGTGTAAATTACCGAGAAGTTTTCTTGTTTCGGATAACAGTGTGGAGCCCACGGACTTGAGGGGTATCTTCTATAATATGTAGTGAGCTGGGCAATACCATGGGGAATTCGGCGTGTGCAAGTTCTTGGCGTTGTTGCAAGTTTTTTGAGGGGTCGTAGCCTTAAAATTGGTAGATGAATTCAATTCAATTTTTGATGAAAGTCGAATTTTTAGGAAAAAATCAAATTTTGCCGAAAAATCGAATTTTAGGAAAAAATCAATTTATAAATAAATAGATTTTTCTGAAAAGTCAATTTTTATGAAAAATGAATTTTTAGAGTTATTAGTTGTTGTTATTTCACCTCGCTCGGCAAGCTGGTTCTTGACTTGTCGAACAATGAGTTCAATAGCCACCTCATTCTCACCACCTCTTGGCACGATCACATCCGCTAACTTCATGCCCGGTGCAATAAACGAGTCGAACGCTGGCTTGACAAATCGCAAATACTGCTCCATAACACCACTGATTTCTCGGCCCCTTTCTTCGATGTCCCTTTCCAGGCGTCTAGCCAGCCTGGTATCCGAGTCAGTGTCCACAAAAACCTCAAATTTTCGTTTTAATATACAGCGCTCGTTTGCACAACTGGTGATATTTTTTTAAACCTGCAGCTTAAAAAAATATCCGCAGTTGTGCATACGAGCCCAGGGTGCCAAAAAAAAGAAAATTTCGAGATTTTTGCATTACTTTTTCAAATTTCACCAAAATAACCCTATAGGGAGTGAGGGTAGGGGTTTTATGCGAGGCATTTTTTCCATGAACATGTTTATTTTGAATTCTTACTTTGAGATCCATCATTTCATTGATGTCCGAACGATGGAATGCAAGAATACCCTCGAAGATTAGCACGTCCGCACCATACATGACTTTGGAATTTTTGTCACGCTGATGTCGAGTAAAGTCATAAACCGGGACGTCCACACTTTTTCCATGGCGGAGTCTTTTCAACGTTTCATACAGAAGATCGAAATCAAAGGCCGATGGGTGGTCGAAGTTGTAGTCGTTTTTGGTGGCAAGTTCGTGCTGCTCTTCATTCAAGACCTGAATATTTTTTTAAAAGAGGGAGGTCCGAATGAAGCGAGTTATATATCGCAAAAAATTTTTCGACAAACGTAAAAAAATGTTCGAAACGATGGAAAAAAGTATTGTCTTCGAGGAAAAATCGAAATAAAATTTTGGGTGTTTTTTGGCCTTTTTACAGCAAGTTTCAATCAATAAAAATTGCAAAAAACACCTAAAAATGGCCAACACCCAAAAAAATTTTTTCGATTTTTCATCGAAAACAGTATTTTTTCATCGTTTCGAGCATTTTTTACGTTTGCCGAAAATTTTTTTGCGATAACTCGCCTCAATCGGCCCTAAATGATGAATTTCATACTTTGTAAAAAGAGTCCATGCTCAAAACTGTGACCCAAGGCATATCCAACAATTCAATAATCCGATGGGCAACCGTAGTTTTTCCAGAGGCCGAACCACCACAAATTCCGATAACATAAGGCTTTTTCAGGGCTTTTCCTTGCCGGTCATACCATGGAGGGCGGCCTTTGGTGTAAACTTTCTGAAAAAAAAGATTATTCTAGGGACGCACAAGTTAAAAAAAGTGACAACCCTTGTCATTGGCCAGAAATATGCAAATTTAGAGCATGAGCAAAAATTGTCCATAGTGATAATGGTGACAAATTTATTTCATAGAGACAATTTTGTGGCTATTGTCACTATGAACAATTTATGTTCGTGTTCAAAATTTGCATATTTCTGTCCGTTGACAAGAATTGTCACTTTTCATAACTTGTGCATCAAAAATTGAAAAATTAGTGAAAAATTCGTAAAAGTTGAAAACTATACCTTTCCAGATTCCGTGTACAACATGTGATCCTCGGATTTGGAACCGGAAATAGTCCGATTCCTTCGACCCTTTTTGATCAATGGTGGTGATCCTTCTCCCGAGCCACTCCGAGAAACCAGCTCGTGCACCGACGAATCAGATGAAGTACAAGAAGACTTCATAGCCGCTTCCATTATTGTAACATGCTTGTTGGTATCAACTTGCTTGTGCGAAACCAAAATCCCTCCTTCTGCCATCGCCTAAAGAGAAAATTGCAAGATTGGTTTAAAATCGGAGAAAAAAGCAAACTATGCACGCGGAAAATTAAAAAAAATTAAAAACATTTGCGACTAACAAGATTCAAATTTTCGCGAAATGAACGAAGGAATGTCAAGAACATTGCCCAAAATTCGGAGATAAGATAAAGAAAAAAATGCAACATTAAAGTTTTTCACCCAAAGAGCATCAATCAGAGACAAAAATTTACTTATTCACGAAATTTTTTCGAAAGAAACGCGCAAAAATGCAGCTGTGATCAGCAAAAATTTCGATTAGAAAAAAATTCAATTTTTGAGAAAAATTCGATTTTTGAGAGAGAGAAAAAATTAATTTTGGGCATTGTTGGGGCCCGGTAAGGGAAAAGTACCCCTGGGGAATTTTGTGGCGGGAAATTATGCTCGGATTCGAGTTTTTTACTCGCCAAATATCCTGTGTACGTTAAAAATGGAATTTTTAATCGCTAAAAATCGATTTTTCCTCGGTTAAACCCCCTCGGGAGACATTTTTCAGGGCTTAGAAAAATTTTGAAAAGTTGAAAACTTTGCAGTTTCGGATCGCTACTGAGTATAGCTTAGCCTTGCTCCGAATATGACATAACCCTATCTTTATTTTTTTAATTATTGATCTTTTTTTAATTTTTTAAAATTTTTTTATCTCATTTTAAAGGCAAAAATTTTTAAGCCCTCTTAGGATTCGAACCTGAGAGCAATTTCTACAACGAGAATCCTAGCCACTCGGCTATGAGGGCTTCTTGAATCCTTTTAAAATTACGCTAAAAGGCTTATTTAAAAAAATTGATAAGGGATTAAACAATTTTGCTTTAAGGGTATTCCTATGATTTTGGTGTCATTTTTTTTCTCTCATCGAGCTCTACTGATTGGTGTAGGCCGTGACAGAATTGGACTTAAGATGACAGAGATAGCACAAACAGACAGACGCACATAGTGCACTTAATATTTAAGGATAAATACAGAAAATTTTTTGCGCTATAAAATCGGAGCAAAAGCGCAATTGATCTATCAAATCGAATTGATCTATATAGCAGTTTTTAAAAATATAATCGAAGAAGTTTTCAAAACATCCCAGATTTCTTCGATTCGCTCAATGCACACAGAGAAAACCATCAAATGCGCGTGATAAACAAAAAATAACTTGACAAATGTTGAAAAAATCCTAAAGACCAGAGAGTTTTTTTGCCACGATGTCGATCATCGAACGGCTGTGCTTGTTGTTTTTTTCTATTTCTACATGGCCAGCTCTTTATTTTCATACAATTTAGGAATTTGAACATTGCGGGAAGGTCGAAAAGACAAGCGCATTTTAAGAAATTTTGGCGCGAATTTGAAAAATGGCGATTTGCCAAAAGGAAATGTAAAGAATTGAGAATAACATACTTTTTGGTGATGACAAAAATGGAAGAAATATGGTTTATTTTCATCTCTTTTTTTGCGCTTTCGAAATAAAAAATCAAGCATTTTTGAATTTTATCATGTTTGACAATCTTTCTGGCATACACAAGAACGGGACCAGGGGGCAAAAGTTAGGTGGTACCACCCCACCATGTTTACACACCCAGGGTCACCCCCCCCCCCATTGGGCAGACATAACCTCCACTCTGGGTGGTACCACCTTTTCTCCCCCTGAACGAAACACAAAAACGGGACGATGAAGGGAATTACAAGCACAATTGTCCCGTTCTTGGTCAATCCTGTTCATATGTGTTGTTTGAACCATCGTTCCATCCCGTTCTTGTCTATGCCATCTTTCGTCAAACCGTTTTTCTCATTTCGAAAAGTCATACGAAATTTGGCAATTTTTATACAAAAAATCAATTTCTTGAACATTCTGAAAAAAATTTTTCACCTGAAGCGCTATTTTTTTGTAATTACTTCAAGGATTTCAACAATATTTTGTCGAAAAACAAAAATTTCTAAGCGTTTTCAGCTTGAAAAAATGTTTTTTCGACAAAAAACTTTTCGCGCTTTTCGGCACGAAATCGTAAGGGGAACCAGGTGATTTTGAAAATTTTGAAAAAATGTTTTTGCCCAAAATTTAAATTTTTCGAAAAAACAACTTTGTAGAAAACATTTTTAATAACAAATTTCTATGATGGAGAAAATAACGAAATGCCTAATGATACCTTTCCGATTTTTATATATAATTCAGACTTGTTTTTAGACTATTTCGATAATGTTTAATCTACAAAACATATTTGGTGGAGTTATGATGCCTCAGCGTTTTGAGTGCCGTTTGCGTGCATTTTCGGCTATTTGTTATCCGAGCTTTGATGAGCAAAAACTTCGTGAACTAAATTTTGGAGGAAAGGTAATTCATTCTTAGGCTTGGCATTGGGATTTTAGGTCAAAAATTATTATCCGAAACTTTTTTTGAACTTAAACCACACGCATATAGGGATTTCACATTCATAATTAGTGATCAGTATTGTAATTTCAGCCGGCGAATGGAAGGGGTGTACATGTCTTTCAATTTTCGAAAAAATCTTATATTTTAAGCAAAAAAGGCGCAAATTTGTTTCAATGCGTGTTTTTAAGCTAAAAATGCTCAAAAACACGATTTTTGTTGAAAAAATTGAAAATTTGGTTAAAAATGAAAAATTTTGGTCAAAAAATTTGATCATTTTTCTTACTTCAAGGATTTTAATAATATTTTTTTGTCGAGAATCGAAATTTTCTTAGCGTTTTCAGCTTATTTGAGCCAATTTTGACCTTGAAATTGAAAATATCGAAAAATTGGATACGTTTTCCTCATAGTGCCTTACCTAATTTTTACTTTTTTTAAAGATTCTTTTGCCAAATTCCGTGTTGGACAATCTTATCCGATTGCATATTGAGTATCCAATGATGTTTAAACTGACTAGCTTGGTCCACCAACGGGTCACACATTCCGGAGTTTTGGAATTTATTGCTCACGAAGGACAATGTTATTTGCCAGGATGGGTAAGGATTTTCCATCTTTTTTTAAAACAAATTCCATTTTTCAGATGATGAAACAGTTGAGTTTGGAAGAAGGTGAACAGATCTTGATCGAATACGCTGCCTTGCCAAAAGCTCAATATGCCAAGTTCAAGCCGATGTCGACGGACTTTCTCAATGTCAGCAATCCACGTGCTATGCTTGAAGTTGAGTTGCGAAAATTTGCATGTCTGACGAAGAATGATGTTATCGCGGTGCAGTACAACGACCAGACGTTCGAATTCCGTGTGCAGGAGTTGAAGCCGGCCAATGCTGTTTCGATTATTGAATGCGATATGAATGTGGAATTTGATGCACCCGAGGGGTATGTCGAACCTACGGTGGAGAAGAGATCTTTGGAAAAGGTGATTTGTTGTAATTTTTCGATTGTCCAAAGTTAGAGCCGATTTTCACATGGGGGCCTCCATTTTTGACCCCAAAAAACCGCTTTTCAAGTTTTTATCGGCTTCCTGAAATCCTCCGGCGCTAATTCTTGTAGTGATTGTTGATTTTTTGAATAACTGTTTAAATTTTAGCCACCAGCTCCAGAAGCCGTGGCAGCAAAGCCAACCGGATTCCAGGCATTCGGTGGAGAAGGCTATCGCCTTGATGGAAAAGTAAAACCGCCGTCTTATTCCAAACTTGATCAAGCTGGTACTTCGTCGAGCTCTCAAGCTCAACCAGTCGAGTTGACTCCAGTTGTAGTGAATGAGAATTACAAGCCAGGAAGTCTTCATTTCGTCCGATATGACTACAAAAGCCGTGTCGTTTTGGAGCGTGAGATGCTCGAGAAGCAGAAAGCGAATAAGGAAAAACCCGACTTATTCGGTGGCTCAAGTTATAGCATCCGTGGAAAGCGTTGAATGTATCTTGTATATAAATTGAACTCCGGATCATGTATTTTATATTACTCGTGCATATATTTGTTGTTTCATAATTTATGCGAAATTTGATATAAATATGTATAAATAAAATTTATTTTTATTGAATTTTTATCGGTTTGTACCATGTTAAATATCTTATTGCTTACAAGTTGTTTTTATTTTTGGGTTCAAAATTGAAACAAAAATCGATTTTTAGGTTAAACATTGAGTCAAAATCGTTTTTTGCTTCAATTTTGAGCTCAAAAATTGATCTTTATTCGATTTTGAACCATAAAATCGATTTTTATCTCAATTTTTCTTTCGCTTATAGTTTGGAGCCAGCGTCGTAATTATGAGGGAACTTTGGAAAAAAGAAAAAAAATTCCCCTTGAACCGCCATATGTTTTAGTCCAAAAAACTTTTTGATCAAAAACTGACCAAATTTGACCATTTTTTTAAAGGGGGGTCTCATTTGGGGGTCATTCTCCGAAAAAAAAAATTTTTTGCCAAAACAGCCTATATAGGGGTAAAATGATGCGAAAAATCGATTGTGCGCATCGAAAAATTCAGAAAAAATTTTTCGGGGGTCAAAAATTGAAAAAAATGTGTCAAAATTAGGAGTTGTAAATTTTAACCCCAACAAAATTATTTTTGGGGGTTTTTGACCCCTGAAAAATTTTTTCAGAATTTTTCGATGCGCGCAATCGATTCCTCGCACAAAATTACCCCTAAAAATGATTTTGTTGGGGTTAAAACTTATAATCCCTAATTTTGAGGCAATTTTTTCCATTTTTTGACCCCCGGAAAATTTTTTCAGAATTTTCCCCTTTAAGCCATTATATAAAAGAATCGGGGGCCGAACGCCTCCGGCGTTCGCGGATTCTCTGAAATTTTACATGCTTTTTGTAAATTAGGCCTAGTAAATTCAAGAAAAAATTTTTCACATAAAATCAATAGGAATCGATGTATATGGTCGATCCATAAATAAGGTGCTTTTGAACGTTGTGCCGAATCTTTCGAAAATGACTCCTCCAGGGGTTTCTACATGCAGGGAATCGATTGTGCGCATTTCCGAGCAGCGAAAAAATTTTTTATTTTTTCAATTTTTCCCTTGGGGGTTGAAAAAATCGAATTTTCAAAAATTACTCAAATCTGTTGATTTTTTGTACTTGAGAATTTTTCGACATGAGATCTGAATGAATTTTTTTATTTTGACCGCTGGAAGTTACCCCTGTAGTGGTATACTCATTAAAAACGTATCATAATGAGAATCGCTTAAATCTTTACCAAGAAAATTTTTCCATTCCTCGAAAATGCGCCTAGAAAAACCTCTAGAAAGCCGGTTTTCCGGCGAAAATTCGAATTTTAGACATTTTCGCTTTAATACACCCATTCCCTTATCTGAATCAGGGTCAGGGAAGCATTTTCATGGCTCGGCAATGCGCGCAATCACTTCTTCGCCTAGAAACCCCCCAGAGAAGTCATTTCCGTAAAGATTCAACGCGACGCTTAAAAGCACCTTATTTATGGATCGACTCGATAAAATTATCTTCTAGATCCATTACGGTTAGATCTGCGAACTTTGAACTCTCATTGAGCTGAAATATCACTAAAAATCTCCCCATTGCAAATCAGAGGCATATAAAAAATCAGCGCCTGAAACATTTTTCCTAACGAGATAGAGAAAAACCAATGTTGATAATCAAAAATCGGTCAAGACTTTTGCACTAACCTAATAAAAAATTTTAACTCATACAACGATATTTCATATAATGGATGAGTAAAAAACCCGATTTTTGCGATGTTTGAATGATTTTTTCGAAAATTTCATTTTTTTAAATTTTAACAAAATTGAGGATTTTCATGGGAGAAATCTTTTGTGCGCATTGAAAAATCTTGAAAACGTTTCACTAATCTTGAACTAGTATAAACCTCTTAAATTGCAAAAATTAAGATTTTTTATCGGATTCAGTGTTAGGGAAATGTTCAAGATTTTTCAATGCACCCAATCAATTTTTCGCATAGAGAAACGTTAAAGATCCATTTATTAAATTTAAAGAGTTAAAATTTTATGTAAAAATCTCTTAAAATCTCAAACTTCCGTTTTTTACTCACCTTATATAATGTAATTGGATGAATAATTTAGATATTTGTATAAGCGCAAACCTTTTATTATATACATGCCTAGACATTTGCCGATATCCCAAGAATCTTTTAAAACACATTTTGAAACGTCTGAAGAGTTTCGGAGATTAAAATATGACTATAAATTGATTCAACAATGTAAAGGCTTAACCGTTATTGGCCAAAGATTTGTTCTTATCCTAGCGAAAGTATTGTTTTCTTTACTTACAAAACTTTATAAAATTAGGCGAAATTCCGTTATAAAGTTGCACTCTATATGGACGAAGACCATAGAAATAAGAAGGAGTTTTTGTCGAAAACAGAAAAATGGATCGAGAAGCATTCTCATTTTTCCTTTGAAAATGCTATTCAAGAATTTCTTTTAATACAAAGATCACTTACATATGGAAATTTCAAAGATCGTTATTTAAAATTGTAAGTAAACATTTAAAACAGGTTCCGCGATAGAATCGAGCTTTGAGACGAAGGGCATGTCACAAAAAATTTTTCATCATCTGAACAAAAATTGAGGTGGATATTCTGATATAATTCACCGAGTTATGCAACTTTAGTTCTGGGCTCCCGATCCGGCGACCTTTCCTCTTGACGCTATGGCTCCTAGTAGTTGGTGGAAAAGGCCAATTTTTGACCAAACTTGGATTGGCCCTAAGTCGGTAAGTTTGTTAGTTTTCGGGAAACGGTCTTTTGCATTTTGTAGCTGGGGATTGGAGCTTCATTTTATGTCAAGACCACCCTGACCCCAGGCATTCACATAATTTTATATTTGGCCAAATATCCAAAAATACCCCAAAAATTGACGCCCCTCGCGGAGTCAAAGTACCCTTAAACGTTCA
>JAQGCP010001880.1:0-11419 GCA_034699885.1 Acrobeloides thornei | reverse complement strand
TTATGGAAGAATGAATCGAAACATTGTGATCTATTGTATAGTCGAAATTTTTTAAGTCTACAGGGTGGCGCAAAAAACCGCACTTTTGCGATTTTCGAATTTTTTCCGAATATTTTAAATTTAAAAAAAAATTTTGATTTTTTTCAATTTTTTTGACTTTTTTCAATTCTTTTATTTTTTCGAAAATTGTCTTTCCCAGAAAGTTGTCTTCCATGAAAAATTCGAAAAATCTCAAAAGTGCGGTTTTTTGCGCCACCCTGTAATGGTTTTTTAACAACTTTTATAGAACCATAAAAAATTTTTAACACAAGTTGCACGTTTTGGGACAATAATATACCATAGATGCTTGATAAGTTGGATTCGTACAGTATCCGACGCTATACCAATACGCACAATTTGCATCGCTATCATTGCACGGCGAACGTGACGTTGTTGTCGTTGGGCGTTGTGTTGTTGGAGGTCGAGCCGTAGTAGTCGTGGTTGAAGTTTTTGTCGTCGCAGCCATAATCGAGCATAAATTGCATGATTTTTTACAATTTAGTGCCATATATGATTGGTATGTTGAATTGGTGCAATACCCAATGTTCGCCCAATATGAACAATTGGTATCATTATCTGCGCATGATGAAGGTTGTGTTGGTGTTGTGGAAATTAGTGGAAAAGGTGTTGTAGTATTTGAAGATCCAGCTACTAAAACTTTTTTGTCATTGTTTAGTTATTCATTTGGGGGGGGGGGGGTAAAAATTTCCAACATACCATATTTATACTGCAGCTGAAACATTTGTTTATTACTTCGTGTATAAATACTAACAATAATCAAATCTCCGGTCGAAACCAACTCTACTGAAGGTATATCTTCTGTACAACAAAATCTACAAACATTTTTCCTTTTTTTTCAAAAAATCGCACGATACCTATATCCGCTTCGTTGGAAATTGCCTAGTTTAAACTCTGTAGAACCATAATAACATCCCGGAGAGCATACATCACCAATAGAATTGATTTTAATTTGAACCTTGTTGCCAGCTGGTGCTTGTATATGGTAATGACAGGATGTGAAATTGACGTAAGTGATGCCGTCATCTTGGCCAAGGCTGCCGGTTAAAGTTTGATAAGATGACGTAGCCTAAAAAGGTAAAAATTTTTTTTTGATTTTTTCGATTTTTTTCAATTTTTTCCAATTTTTTCAATTTTTTTCGATTTTTTCAATTTTTTTCAATTTTCTTCAATTTTTTCAATTTTTTTCGATTTTTTTCAATTTTTTTCGATTTTTATAGCCCCTTTCATGTGGGTTCAAATCGGCGCGAATCAATTTAATTTTGCATCTATGAAAAATGATACAAAAATTATCAACGCCTATAGCTAATCATTACAGAAAGATATCCCTTGCCATTTAGTGTAGTGGTAGTGTTCTGGTTTTCCACTCATCGGCTATAAGTTCGATCCCCATTTCGACCACAAAAATTTTACCTACGTCCACATTTTCATTTCAATCATACTTACTGTAACAGTCGACCCACAATTTCCATCTCCAACTTGACGTTGATCACACAACGTTCCACCAAAACCCCAGGGGCAATTACAAATGGCACAATTGGCTGGGTTTGGATACCCTCCATTTTGGCATTGGAGATTTGATACTGGACAAGTGCATTCATAGAGTAGATTGATACTTTTGTAATCATAAAACGATGGGCCGACCTGTTGTCCCATAGTGTGTTGATAGTAGGCTTCTAGAGCTATCATGGTAGGCTGAGATGTATTAATGCCGTAGGCGTCTAAAAAACATTGATTGTTTTAGGCTTTATTGATCAAACAAGAAAGTTAGTATGATCAATAAAATTTTGAACTTACAATCCGGGTATTGCATAATACTCCCATAGTCATATTCAATGCCTAAATTATCGTTGATTTGAGGAGTTTCTTCCGAGTAAGCAGCCGCTATATAATACTCTGGTATGTTGCTTAGGTCTACTTGAATGAAATTATCGCGATCATATCTTGATTGTTCGTGGAAAAGTCTAAAAAAAAATTTGAAAAAATCGAAAAAATTCTAAAAAAATTCGAAAAAAATTGAAAAATTGGAAAAAATTCTAAAAAAATTGGAAAAAATTGAAAAAATTGAAAAATTCGAAAAAATTCTAAAAAAATTGAAAAAATTCGAAAAAATTGAAAAAATTCGAAAAAAATTGAAAAAATCGAAAAAAATCGAAAAAATTGAAAAAATTTTTTAAAAATTTGAAAAAAGTCTAAAAATGAGAATTTTTAACTTTGTGGGATACTAAAGCTATAAGTTAGTTATGGATTACTAATGCAATATCTTATAACCCTATATATATCCCCAATAGCCCCTTTATCACCAAAGCCTACCCTATAGCATGCCCAATCTCGTGGATAATCTGCCCCATATCATGACATGCACTATTCAACGAGACATCATGTGTACCATTTCCCGAAGATTGTGTCCCAACATAACTATAACATGAAGCATCGGAGAAAAATCGAATCTTTGCGTTTGGGGTCGCTTGATTTTCAACAAATTTCAAGCATGTTTGCTGTTCCCAAATACCCAGTGATTGTCTAACGGAATCCGTCATATTAGTAGGAAAGCTAGGATCGAAAAAGAATGGAATTGTAGTGGGATTCCAGCGGTATTGTTTGATGATAGCTTGGCGTTTTTCACGGGGTTGATTTTGGGCAAGGAGAAGGTCGATTTGGTCAGTTGACAAAAGCATGTCACCCTAGAAAAAATTGTTGAAAATACAATGCATTCAAACCGCTCCTTTACTTTAGTAAAATTGGAATATCTAAAAAAAACAACGAATTTTTCGATGCGGTTTTTTTAAATGATAGAGAGTATTCTGCATTTTCGGGTATATAAGCCATAAAAATCTGAAAGCTCTACGTAAAAAATTTTCACTTGCAACATTTCAAAATAGGAAAAATTGACCTTAGAAATTTTTTTAATAAAAATTTCCTTCGTATTCTTAAAGTTCAACGGCTGCTCTATCACATGCAAAAAACCGTATAAAAAAATAATCTATGGTTTTTGAGAAAATCGAATTTCAATTTTTGATTAAAAATATGCAATTTTTGATCTTTTTGCAAACTTTCGTGCGCCGTGGTATGTGAAAATATATTTTGTTTATTATAAAGTTATGTATTTTTAAATTAAGAACAAATTACCGGTTTTCCTATTCCGGTAAGATTTTTTCCTGTTCCGTTAAGTTTTCGGTAGCGGTAACTGGTAATTTTTCGAGTCCGTTAAGTTTTCGATAGCTGTATCCGGTAATTTTTTCATTCGGTAGCGTTTCGGTAGCGGTATCCGGTAATTTTTTTCATTCGGTTCAGCCCTGGTACCAACCTACTGGAACACTCTGTATATGAATAGTATAAAAATAGTCTATATCCATTTTCAGTCATGCGTATTGGCTCTCGTTTCGTAAAACCCTGCTGAATCTTTAATAAAATTAAGTTAATAAAATTTATATGGCACGGAAATATTTAATCATATTTATTCGAATCTACGCAGTGAAGTTAGGTTCTGGTTACCTTCAAAAATGGTTTGATTTTAATTAACCAAGACCACACTTTAGCTATTTTTATTCGAATTTTTGTTTCTTGAGATATTATGGGTGTAAGTCAAAGTCAGGAAGATATGAAGCGGGTTATCAATAGTCGAAATATCGACAGAACATTAAGTGAAGGAAATAAACAAGAAAGGAAAATTGTGAAGCTATTGCTTTTAGGTAAACTTTTTGATACAGAGTGGGCCAAAAAAGTGGATTTTGTAACTTTTTGAGGACCGAAAATTTATTTTTCTAAAAATGGCCCCTCTAAGATAATTTTATGTGGGGAATCGATTGTGCGCATTCCCGAATCCTGAAAATGCTTTCTTGGGCCTGATTCAGGGAAAAATTGGATTTTTGAAAGTGCGAAAAACGACAAATTTCGCTTCAAAAACTCAATTTTTTCCTAAATCAGGGTCAGTGAAGCATTTTCAGGGTTTGGGAATGCGCGCAATCGATTCCCCGCATAAATAAAATTACCCCTAGAGGGGCCATTTTTAAACCAATACATTTTCGGGTCATAAAAATCCATTTTCTTTTGCCACCCTCTATAAAGAAACTTACTAACATGCTTGTCAGAGTTTTTTTGGATTTTTCCTGCCCTCTGTCTTATGGCTGATTTCCTGTATTCTAGGCCCTAACCCTGATCCTTATTTCTATTCTCTGCCTCACTGACATTGGTACAAACAGTTCCCAAAATTTCAAATCCATGGGCTCTGAGGAAAAAATTTTCACGGGCTCTGACTGTAGTGACATGGAATTATGCCCGAGATTTTCATGAATCTTTACTTTTTTGTAATCCTCTCATTGTCCAAACAACAAATTTACAAAGAAAAATTAGGGTCATTGGACATTTTCGGGATATAGACCCGCTATGTCAAAGTTTTTTCCAACTCGATTTAACGGCCCCCCCCCTAGGCCGTTTTTTTTGCGCCACCCTGTATACTATGGGGAGATCAATCTCTGTATAACCGGTCTATAACTTTTCATTCATTTCGAGTCTATAATTATTCCTTGTTATAGGAGCTGGTGCATGCGGTAAAACCACAATTTTAAAACAAATGAAAATTTTACATGCACAAGGATTTAACGAAGAAGAATTGTATCGACAAAAAGCTGTAGTCTATACTAATATAATCAATAGTATGGGAATTTTATTAAAAGCTATGAAAGAATTCGATATTACTTTTGAAAACATTGAAAGAGAGGTATACTCACTCTTCACTTAAATTCTATAGATGACTCTGTGCGCGTGATCCCACCTAGACAATCCGCGACTCTAGATGAACTTATAAAACGATGATTCCACCAAGGCAAGTCTCCTCGACGACTGTTCTCCTTCCCGCTTTTTCCCTTTAGCTAACGGAGAAGAACAAAAACATTTTTGTATTTTTTCGTTTTGATCACTTGGGATGTCTCCGCTCACTCGGCACTCTTTTGCTCATGGGCTTAAGAGATGCCCTCGCTCGCTTCGATCCGTAACATTGAACACCAACGGAAGTCTGACCGATAGGTCTGTCGCTTGGCTATATTTTACTGATTGGACCGAAGATAGGCACTGCACAAAGGGTTTCACGTCATTTCGTCGAAAACGTCACTTCGTCGACTGCGTCATTTAGTCGAAACGTCACTTGGTCGACACGTTACTTAGTCGTCCACGTACTTGGTCGACCATGTCACCTGGTCGACCCATGTACCGTATCTTCGTCGAAAATGTCACATTTTGGTATTTTAAAATTTTTTAATGAATTTACGAAATCGACGAATTTATGTGGTCGACCATGTGACTTAGTTGATCAAGTGACAAATCGGCCAATTGCGTGTTGACTAATTGACGTGGCGACCAAGTAATGGGTCGGCTAAGTATCGTAATCGACGAAGTGACGTAGCCGGATCGATCAAGTGACGTAGTCGACCAAATGACGTGGTCGACAAATGACGTTTCGACTAAGTGACGGGTCGACTAAGTGACGTGTTGACCAAGTGACGTGTTGACCAAGTGACGTTTCGACTAAGTGACGCAGCCGACGAAGTGACGGTACACGGCACAAAGACCTTTCGCGCCAACCATACCTTGGACATGGGCCTTTATCTCCGTGCTTGTGTGATATCTCATATCACTTTGATGCCATGGCCAGCTTTTCTCAAAATTGGAGCTTTCTCTTCTTGATCTCTAAAAATCCTTATTTTAGAAAGACGCACGTTTAATCCTAGGAATAATTCGAACAGGGGAAGAATCTGAACCGTTGAATAATGAGACATCCGGGGCTTTAAAAAGGCTATGGACAGATGAAGCTTTATCGATCCGGGCATATTCTAGAAGATATGAGATTAATTTGCATGAATCATCGAAATAGTAAGGATTTTCAAGAAAAAAAGATTTTAAAGGGTGACCGAACATCGCGACAAGATCTCCGACAAAAAATTTTTCATGATTTTTTCATAAATGACCCTATAGAGGTAATTATTTTGCGAGAAATCGATTGCGCGCATTCCCGAGGCGTGAAAACGCTTCCTTGACCCTGCATTTCTTCCATCCGGTTTGCGTTATAAGCCAAAGCGACAAGCATAGTTCTCAGAAAAGCCTTTCACCGGAAAATATTTGCGTTGTAATCAGATGTTTGTGAGTCTTGTGTTATTCCAAGGAAATGTTTTATTGCCACATTTATAGAAGAGACACACGTAGTCCGTGAGTGTGAGCGTTCCAAATAAGCGGGGGCTAAAGCCGAAGAGATGTTTTTTTCCACCCACTTTTACGCATGCCTCATAAGTACATACAAGAAAGAAATATGATTACAAAACATATATTATATTCACTTCACTCTAGAAAGTGAACGAGCTCCGTTGAGTTCACTTTCTTGTTGGCATGGCATAGACTTAAACAAGCTAACACGAACGGCCTTCAATTTCCATCATTCCGTTTGCGGTTAACAGAATTAATAAATCCAGCGGCAAGCATAATTCTTCGAGAAAAGCCTTTCACCAGAAAGTATTTGCGTTTAGGGTGGTAATGTATACACATAGAATGAAAATTCTCTACATAGGAGGTCATGGTTTCAATCTTCATTTTATCTAGGTCATACATGAACGTTCTTGGACCACCGGGTAGTTGACCAAATTCTGTGCATCGCTGAAGAAGCTTTTCCAACTGAGAAAACTCGACAATCACAAATCTCGGCTTATCGGCGACAATTTCAACCTCTTCTTCTAATTCTATCTCGGACTCTAGAATATGTTATAGCTAACAAATAAGAAAGATGTAATTTGATAACAAAAAATCGAAAAATCAACCAACAAACAAAAACAACAAAATGCGTACTAAAAAACGGTCGAAAATTGCCATAAATTATCAATTTTGAGAATCAAGGAAGCATTTTCACGCCTCGGGAATACGCGCAATCGATTTCTCGCATAAAATACGGGGTCATTTCTAGGAGTGGCCCTATAAGGATCATTGCTGAAAAAATCATGAAAAAAATTTTTTGTCAGAGATCTTGTCGCGATGTTCGGTCGCCCTTTAAACCCTTCTTTCAGCTTTTTTGATAATTTGGATCGCATCTGTGCTCCTAACTATAAAGTTACTGATCAAGATTTTTTACATACAAGAATAAAGACTTCTGGGATCGTAGAAACATTCTTTGAAATTAAAACAATGACGTTTAGGTACGTTTGGATCGCTCCATACTAACTTTTAAGAAATCCGCATGGATTATGGGTTGAAATGGGCTTTATTACGTAATAAAGTAGGGGGAAGGGGGTCGGCCCTCCTCATAAAAATTGATTACGTTAGTGCATTTTTGATGATTACGTTGGGGGGGGGGGAGGGATAAACCATCAAAAAGTTGATTACGTAATATCTGATAACCCCTAACATCTTTTTAGGGTGATCGACGTCGGCGGTCAGCGCTCAGAACGTAAAAAATGGATTCACTGTTTTAATCATGTTAATGCTATCATTTTTATCACTGCAATCTCCGAATATGATGAAGTTTTAGCTGAAGATCATACAACAGTAAAAAAAGTTTTTTAACTTACAATTAAACATAAAAATTTCAGAATAGACTACTTGAATCATTACGATTATTCGAATCTATATGCAATTTATTTACCAAAATCTCGATGATCTTATTTTTGAACAAAAAAGATTTATTCGAAGAAAAAATTTGTTTAACTTCGATAAGAACGGCTTTTCCGGACTATGAAGGTATGTTAAGAAAAAAATTTTTTAAGACATTTTTAGGTCATCAAACTTATTATGAATCCATAGATTTTATTAAGAAGAAATTTACTTCGGTAAACCCTAATAAAACTATCTACATGCATGAAACTTGTGCAACTGATACGAATCAAGTGAAACAAATCTTGGACAGTGTGCTAGATATGATCGTCAATCTTAATTTAGAAAATAGTGGATATACATAAAATTTGAAGAAGAAAAAATTCACCCTAAAAATGTTAGAAACTCTAGGTACTATAAAATTTTCTAAAGGACATAATTTTCTAAAGGACATGTTGCATCCGATCCAGAATTTCGTCTGAATCCGATTCGGACGTCCGATCCGGATTCATCCATATCGATCGTCCGATCCAGAACTGAATCTAGATCGGACGTCCGATCCGAAACCAACGATCAAATCGCTTTATTAGGCTTAGATTAGGCTTAGCCTAATCTAAGCCTAATAAATTGATTTGATCATTTGTTCCGGATCATACATCCGATCTAGATCGGACGCTCGACTGGTTGAATCTGAATCGGATTCAGACAAAATTCTGGATCAGATGCAACATATATATAGACATAGGTGAACAAAGGGGATATCCATCCTTAAATTTTACTTACGAATTTTCAATTTTTAACGAATTTTTTTATTTTAGATAAATTTTTTGATTTTTGACAAAATTTTAATTTTTGACGAGTTTTTCAACTTTTGATGAATTTTCAATTTTTACGAATTTTTAGATTTTTGAGTAATTTTTCGATTTTTAACTAACTTTTCGATTTTTAACAAATTTTTCAAGTTTTGACGAATTTTGAATTTTTATCGAATTTTTCCATTTTTGATCAATTTTTGACGAAATTTCAAATATCAAATTGGTTAATTATAAATATTTGGTAGATGTTTTTTGTTTGTAAAATTTGTCGTTATCTTTTATCATGCTTTGATTTTTTAAATACAAATAAATGTTTTTTTTAAATTTGATTAAAATTCGAAAATATTGTTCGGTTCCGGGTTCTGACAAGTTCCGGCCATTTTTGCTGTTCCGTTTCTGTTCCGGTTCCGATCGTTGGATCTGTTCCGCGACAGCTCTAATTGGAATCGCGCAATTTATATATTCAGAAAATAGAATTTTCTTCAAGAAAATATGGCCGAAAAATATACCCGGTTTCTTCTAGCGCCTCTGCTAGTAACTCTTCTAGCACCTCTACTAGCGCTTTCTTCTAGAGTCCCCGGAATTAAATGGTTAAAACATTCGATAAAATAGCCGTTAATTAAATCTTCTATAAACGCACATTAACCGTTAGTCGCCGAATATAACGATTATAAAGCATAGAGCATTTTTTACTTTAAAATGTATAGCTTAGATATACTCTAAATACAGGGTGTCCCAGTAGATTGTGACTATACTATCATTGATTTGAGGGTTTCTAGTCATCCAATCGATCATTTTCGATTTTTGTAGGAGAGAGCTCAGACGATTCTTCAGATCCTATAAAAATTCGCATTTTCTGATTTCAGCTTGAAGTTTTTCAAGCAACTTTTTTCCGTCTTCCCAATGAGGTAGAGAATTGATTTGAACATAATCTCATAGATTAGTTGCTAGGAAGAGAAATAAGTCACATATTTCATCATCGATTTCATAATCCAGTATGACTCATCGTCTGATCACATGATGTCATACGTAAACTATTGCCTTGTCATACGTGTAACTATTGCCTTTTTCCAATGATAGCCCGGCTTCTTCTAGCGCCTCGGCTAGCACCTCTGCTGGCGCCGGACTGTTTGGGGACGGACATTTGGGGATGTGACATTTAGGGACGGATTTTTTGAGGATGTGACATTTGGGGACAAAATCTAGGTTTTTCTTAAAATACAATTTATTATACATACAGAAACGGTTTAAATGTATACAGAAAACTTTAAATGTCTCATATATTTCATTCTGAAATTGTTTCGCCTTCATCATATGTTGTACGGAAAATGAGAAAATGTGGTTATGGCGAAAAATGTTTTCCTTTCCATAACTTAGAGTTGTGGTCAAGGTCTTATTTATAAAATTTATTCACACACAAAATTAGCCAACAGGCCGACCAAAGCCATAAGAGATTATTCAACAACAAAACGTTTCAAAAGTAGCGCAAGGCGCAGACGTGTACAAGTTAAACCGGCAGAACCGCATATAAAGCTTTTGATCAAAAGATGCAGCTGTGTGACATAAAAACAAGTGAAAATTCTCAGTAAACAAGAATGAACTTTTTTGGATAAAGATTTAGAGGTTACAAAAATTCAGACTTACGCTTCGCGTACAGGGTCTTATATCAAAAAATAGGTATTATGTCAAAAAATTTCTTTTTGCAAATTCTAAATCGGATATAAAATAGAGATCGCAAATCAGTTTTTCAAAATTTCAAGAAAAATTCTCTTTATTAAAAATTGTAAAAAATCGAAATTTTGAAAAATTCCATTTTTGAAATTTTGCAATATTGTGAAATTTTTTGAAATTTCAAACTGATTTTTAATTACCATAATATTTTTATTATCAAAATTTTTTGCCTGAATTTTCTTAAGCGCTTGAGAAAATTTTTAAGCTATCAGTCAACCTGTTTGGGCTCAATCTGATTTTTTAGGCCGTTTTTTGTGGTGGTACATATATGTACCAGTTGGTAAATATGGGTTAAAAGTGATAAAATTGAGCTTACAAATGATTTTTTTGTTCATCAGTTAAGCCAATTGGATTTTGTTGCAATACTTGAGCATTTTCACGAAACTTTACCAACTAAAATTTGTATCGTTGTTTTAAATAAAAAAATAGCGGTGGGATACTTGCGGACATTTGCGAACGGGACATTTGCGGACGAACATTTGCGGACGGACTTTTGCGGACGGGAATTTGCGGACGAACGTTTGAAAAATTCAATTTGTTCAAAAATTCAAATTTTTCAAAAAATTGAATTTTTCAAATGTTTCGTCCGCAAATGTCCCATCCTACTTGAGTCCGCAAGTATCCCACCGCCAAAAAAATACTTGTTTAGCGACTTCTTTGTCAGCCGATATTGCGGCATTACGAAAAACTTCAAATGTAGGAACTCCTTTAGTACCATCTTTTAATACGTCCTCGGTCAAAGTTTGGTCAAAGTCACAAATACACTAAAAAGGAAGAATTTTTCTAAAATTATTGGATTGGTGCATAATTATTGATACAATTTTTGAAAATCATTTTTATTAAATATAGTACTATGACAATTATTCGAAATATTCACCATTATTATATATGACTTGTGCCCATTTAGTAGGCAAACTTTGGATCCCTCCCTCAAAGAAGATACGGGGCTTCATGTCAAAATAGTTTTTGAGCCAATTTTTGACATTTTCATCTTTTTCAAAATGCTGCTCGTCCAATTCATGTTGCAGATCCCAGAAGTTTGTGGCACCATTACAAAAACGAGCGAAGTATTGGGTTGTTAATTAAGTATTTGCGGCTCAAAAAAATGCTCTAATTTCATCATTTTTCATCCGTTTTTGATGAAATTTTTTTTCAGTAGTGGGCAAGAGCATATGCTGAATACGATCCAATCGGTCTTTTTGAGCAAAACTCATGTTTTCGTGTCAATATACAGACTTTTTCAAAAA
>JAQGCP010001879.1:0-11424 GCA_034699885.1 Acrobeloides thornei | reverse complement strand
TCGGAACGCGTCGAAATAAAAATTTCAACGTTGTCTGACACTGTCGAACTTATCAAAGAGCAAAAACTTATTGAAATCATCTGGACCCAGTGATGTAGTCAGAAATTTTTTAAGAGGAGGTACCAATCCCTTAATGGGGGGTACCAATCCTTTTAGCTAAAAAAATCATAAAGGGGACCCTTATGTTTTTTTGGAAAAATTTTTTCTAAAAAATCATAAGGCCCTTGTGTTTTTTCAATGTTGTCTGACTTGATGTCAAACTTATAAAAAAATTTCAATGTAATCTGACTTACTGTCGAACTTATCAAATAGATAAAAAATTTCAATTTTGTCTGACTTGATGTCGAACTTATCAAAGAGCAAAAACTTATTGAAATGACCTGGACCCATTTGGGTCAAATTCATTTCAATATTTTTGCTCCCAAACCTGGTCCAGGTCGTTTCAATAAGTTTTTGCTCTTTGATAAGTTCGACATCAAGTCAGACACATTGAAAAACATAAGGGTACCCCTTATGATTTTTTAGAAAAAATTTTTCCGAAAGAAACATAAGGGTCCCACTCAGGGGGGCGAAAAAACGGGTGATTGCACCAAAAATTCACTCAGTGGATGGATCACCCACTGGGTTAATATCACACAATCACCCACCAATGGGTGATTTGGATGATGCCACCTTTTCGCCCCCTGGTCTCATGATTTTTTAGAAAAGGATTGGTACCCCCATTAAGGGATTGGTACCTCCTCTTAAAAAATTTCTGACTACATCACTGGGTCCAGATCATTTCAATAAGTTTTTGCTCTTTGATAAGTTCGACAGTGTCAGACAACGTTGAAATTTTTATTTCGACGCGTTCCGACACACTTTGGAAGTGTACACTTTGAAAGTGTACACTTTGAAAGTGTACACTTTGGAAGTGTACATTTGAATAGTGTACACTTTGGAAGTGTGATTGGCATATGCACTTGAGAAGTGTATACTTCGGAAGTATGTACACCATCCATACTTCGAAAGTGTACACTTTGGAAGTGTATCCTCTTATAAATACTTGATAAGTGTCATACTTGTGAAGTGCATCTTTAAATCAACGAAGTGTACACTGACATACTTCTTGCACAGCACTGCCCATTACTTACCAAGCCAGGATTTTTTACTTCTTCTATAGGAACTTCCTTCAATCTTGCTACTCTTGCGTGGATTTCTTCTAGATCAAAATCATCTTTTTTAGGTGGCGGTTGATTTTGAACTAAAATTTTTTATTTTTTTCGAAATTCAAAAATCCCCCAACCTTTGCCACCTCCACCACCGACATTTGAATGAGAATGTTGAAAATTGGCATTAGCTTTTATCGGATAATTTTTTCGAAGTGATGGTGGAGGCCAGTCCTCATCACTACGATCTTTTTCTTGATTTTGAATTGGAGCAGCCTAAATTTTTCGATTTTTACAGAAAGTTTGAACTAGAAATCGGAATCTTGGGTACCCAAGATTGAATCATAACTTTTTTCTATTCGCATGGAAACCCCCCCCCCATTAGGAACATCTTCCAACATTTTTCTTGCCGGAGTCAGACTTTTTCTGGTTTGGAACACATGTGTACCTAAGATTCTGATCTATAATTTGAACACCCCTACTTTTCCGGAAAGAATTCCATAGCAACTAGCACAAACAGAGACCGGTTTAGTCGAGATTGCCGGTAAAATCCATTTGTGTTGAAGGCATTTTTCACAAAATCCATAACCACAATTGGAACATCCATGCTAAAAAATCCCGTTTGTTAACAAGTAAAAAAATAGAGGGTACCTCTTTTCGAAAAATTGTATAAGGAGACATACATTGAGTACAAGGCATTTTAGGAAATAAAAAAATTCGTTCTCTTAAAAAATTTTTGAGAAAATTTGAGCACGAGTAATAAAAATTCAAAAATCGTTGGTCAATGAACTCATAGAAAATAGATTAATCATCATCATGTAAAGAGAGTACAAATAAAAGATGTCAAAAATAAGAGATGAGTCATAATTTCCACGAAAAACATTGTTTAGAAAAGAATTGAAATTTTATGAATTTGAGGAAACACGTTTATTGCTAAAAAATACTCAGAAAATTACGATTTTTGAGTTAAAAATGGCAATTTGTGGACAACTTTATTGAAAAATGGTCACTAAAAAAATCAAATTTAATAAAATTTAAGATGCTTAAAAATTTTTCAGAATTTAAGTTTTAGAGTTCAAATTTAAGTAAAATTCTTAAAGGGGTGCACGCACAGTGTACTGGACGTGCACCCCCTTTAAAAATAAGAAAAAATGACACCCCTGGGGGAGTGCAGGGGGTGTACACCTCCCCCCCCCCTCATTCCTGGAAAAATTGAACATTTTTACCTTGGTTCCCCCTTATGCCCAAAATTTTTGATTAATTTTTTGAGTAAATTTTGACCAAAATTTTCCTTTTTTTTCAACAAAAATCCTATTTTTTGAGCATTTTTAGTTAAAAATACGCTTTTTTCAAGAAATAGCGCCTTTTTTGCTTAAAATATAAGTTAACACAAAATTTTTACGAAAGACATGCACCCCCTCCATTCGCCAACTGAAATTAAGCCACCGACTTTCTGTCACCTGTGCAAGTTATTTTTTAAGGCAAATTTTACGCCGTTTCTTCATTTTCCAAAAAATAAAGTGACATAAACTCGTTTAAATCGGCTTGCAAATTAAAACGAAAACCATGTATCAGACAAAGCGGCTACTGATTTTGTTTTTGCCCCAGAGAAATAAAGACGCGCGCGACGAGACAAACTTTAATTACGAAAGGAAACCAGTTAAAAAGCGATTTCTCGTAACGTGCATAGGAAATTATTTATTAGTTTTATACAGAACCTGGATACTAAAGTTAGGCAATCGATAGAAAATAGATGTTTCGGTTTTTCTCGAACGGTTTTGGTTTCGACTTTTTTCGGTTCCGGTTTCCTAACTCTACTGGATACCGAGCGCCTACGACTCTTTCGAGCGCTTTTATAGTTCTCTTGAAATTCGCATAAAACGAATTAGTCCGACAAACACAAGCTATCTGGCTTTGCCAGGTTGGTTGATATTTCGAAACTTGATGTTTCCATGGCCGATTCTTCAAGAAAATGTGGTTAACCCATCGAAAATGTCAACAAAATGATTGAGATCATAAAAAATTGAAATTTCCTATGAAGTTTTATTTTATGCAAAAATTTTTACTTTGCAAACAACTTTGGCTTCAAGCGGGATTCGAACCCGCGAACTTTGTGACTAATAAAGTTTCGAAACATCAACTAACCCTTTTCGAATTGTTTATCAACCATCAGTTTTCCCAAATAAATTTTAAAACAGTTTTTTTTTGTCGTGAAACGAGATTAAACTGTTTTTTTCATCTCTGATTTTTTCATGCAATAATTGTTGAAGATTGTGTTTTCCAACAAAAAATCCTGAATTGCACTAAATAAGTATACAGGGGGAAGCAAACGTCTTGGCCTAGGCGGATAAAAGTCCTGACCCAAAGGGCAAAAGTAAAAGTCTTGACATTTTAAAAACATGTTTTCTCGACAATTCTGGACGATGAAATACTTTTTCAGCGTTTTTGACAATGTCAGAAATTTTGTCCGCCTAGATCAGGACTTTTGCCTCCCCCTGTAAAAATCAACTTTTTGTACGAGTCCTCTAACTTTCTTCCCCTCAGATATCATTTGTAAACAAATTTTGTACATTTTCACATTTTTAGCGATAAAAATGAGCTGGTTGAATGATTTAGAACGAGATAGTTTCAAAAAGCCAAGTGGTTATGCAACTCGAGGTTCTGCTCCAAGATCTCGAGGTTCTTTTTCTAGATCAAGAGGTTCAAGTTCACAAAAGTTTACAAATCGCGATAACAAGGAGAATCGTATCTCTATGGATTATAATGAAAATGTATTCATTTTTACTCTCGTTAATTTGATTCTTTTTTATATTTATTGATTGTTTTGTGTTCAAAAACAAATTTTATTTTTTCATTAAAATTTTTGACCACAATCTTTTGCTGAAAATTTAATATTTGATTCGAGTTTTATACTTTTTATGAGTACAGTCAACTCTATATAACACCACCCCTGGGAACAGGCCCCAGATTGGCGTTATATCGAGAGACTTTTACATTGAAAAGCGTTCCCGTGGACCGAACACAGGACGATGGTATATCGAGTGTGGCGTTATATCGAGAGTTGACTGTACTTTAATTTTTTTAACAGTATGTCGTGTATTTTCACTTTATTTTTTATCTAAAAATTTACTAATTTAGAAGGAAATGGATAACTCGTCAGGCGCAAATCCACCTTTTAAGCGCTACAAGAAAGATGAAAGCGCTGATCCCACAAATCCGAATCCGTCGCTGGTGATCCACGTGCGAAATTTGAGCAGCAAAGCTACCGAAGCCGATTTATTGGAAGCTCTAAGCCACTTTGGACATATTGCCTATGCAACAGTGATGCCGGTTAGACATATGGCGTTAGTGGAATTTGAGACGTTGGATGGTGCGCGGGCTTGTGTGGTCTATGCACAATCGAATCAGATTTATGTGGCTGGACAACCAGCTTTGTTTAACTACTCTACGTCGCAGGTGCGAAAAAGTTTTTTGGGTTAACCGGAAACTGGAAAGTACTCCACAAAATTCGCATTGAACTCTGTCAGGAACTTGGAAAAGATCAAATAGCTCGGAATCGTGTTTTTTGACCGCGAATACTTCCCTAGAACTCAAAATCATTAAAATTTAATTTTCCTCATAGGACTTTCATTTTTGACATCCCTTATATGGGAGTTAAAAACGAGTTTTATACGAATTATATGGAATACTTTTTTGATCTTAAAAATCGAGTTTAAGATCAAAATCAGTTTTTAGATCAAATTGTTAGCTTTAAAAAAATTTAAACCTCAATTGTTCAGGCCATTCAACGAATTGGATTGGAATCCGAAGTGCCGAATCACATTTTGGTGTTGACCGTCTACAATGTTCAATATCCGATAAATGTTGAAATTATTAGCCAGATTTGTAAACCACATGGAGAAGTTCGTCGTATTGCAATTATCCGACCAAAGGGCCTGCTTCAAACACTTGTCGAATTTGACAGTATTGAGGCTGCTAGACGCGCTAAGTACGCTATGAATGGTGCTGATATTTATTCTGGATGTTGTACGCTGAAAGTGGAATTTGCCAAGGTATGTTGGAAAATTGAAAAGAGCTGCTCAAAAAAGTTAAAAATTGTATATTTTGATTTTTAAACCAATTTTTTAAGGCCAAAATTGATGTATCTGTGATTTTTGAAGTTATTGAGGTCAGATTTTTTGTCGGATCTAAAAAATACGTACTCGATTTAAAAGGCTGATAAAAAATTTGGTCATTTACAGGGTGTCCAAAAAACCGAATTTTTGATTTGTCGAGCAAATTTTTGCTAAAAAAAATCTCAAAATTCCATTTTTTGCCACCTTGTAATATTTTTATATTTCATTTTTAAAATTTTTATTTTTAACCCAATTTTTTCAGGTTGACCGTGTGAAAGTGACTCGTAATGACAATGAACAATGGGATTATACCATTCCCCCAGGTTTGTTTTTTGACATTTTATTTTGTAAAAAATAGCATGCAAAATCCACAAATTTAAAATTTTATATACGTGTACAGTTAAAACAGGTGAATATAATAACGTCATGTAGACTCAACAAAGTAGCAAAAAATATATACGGACGTCAAAAAATTATATATAGCAGCACCAAAAAGCCACTAGTCAACAATGCAGGACGAGAGAAATAAAAAACGTAACACCAACAACACCAGTCGTATAGAACACATAAAAAATTATCCACTGCTAATTTTTTACCTATAGGAGAAACGAACGGCGACGGTGCAACGTACAAAAATTCTCTTGTTGGACACTTCTGGTGGCTTTGGTGTTATTTATAATGACGGTGTTCATTAAAGGCGTTTTTGTAAAATAAATTATTATTTTGACGGGTTTTAACTTGTTTGTTGGTAGGTTGAAAAGATAGACTATTGGGGTTATTTGTTTATGGTTGTGGTTTTTATTTTTTAATGCAATTTTGGTGAATTTTTGTAAATGTTTATTTATACTGATTCAACTTTTATACTCAGGAATTGATTAAGTGCTCAAATTTGAGATCAAAATGGGTCCAAAGGCTCTAGGTCATTTTACAACCAAAAAAACATTTTTCAACGATCGATTTTCTCTACCTTCCTATGATCAAAATCAAAAAATTCCTATAGATTCGAATTCCTTTTATAGAAAAACACATGGATACAAAAATTTAACCGAATTGGAAAACATTTTTCACTCGAATGTTGGAAATAAGATTTTCACCCAAATTTCACTTTAAAAGGGGTAACCTTTACAGCCAGATTTCTGAAAAAAATTTTAGAAAAGACCCTTCTACGGTAATTTTGATGCGAGAAACTGGAAGCATTTTCAAGCTTCGGGAGTACGCGCAATGGATCGAATTTGACTTTGATATCCAAAAATGAAATATTTTCAAAAATTTACCAAATTTGCAATTTTTTAACATTTAAAATTTTTTTCAAAGACTATAACGTTGAAATTTTAAGGTGAGCAGCCAGGATATACTAGTTCACGCCGAGCTCTTCTTTCGAATGATCAAGTTCCTCAGCCGTTTGGTAGCTCAGCTCCAGCACGTGGCTATGGTAGAGACGGTAAATAAAAAAGGGACCATCCATAAATTATGTTTGAAAACGGCTGAAATTCGCATAATTTTCTAGTTACGATTGAACCATCAAAGTGACTAATTTCAAATAATTTCCATTATAAATCCATATTAAATATTAATAAGGGTTTATCAAAATATTTTTTTGAAATTTATCACTTTGATGGTTCAACATGAACTCGAAAATTATGAAAATTTCAGCAAATGTAATTTATGGATGACCTTAAAACGCTTTTGTTCATATTATTTGCGATCATTTTTTCAGGCTATGACACTCAGGCAGCCGCAGCGCCGTTCAATGGCATACCAGGTGGACGGGATCGTGGAAGTTTCCTCTCGAACCCATACGACTACCAGCAAGATTATAATAAAAGCTCGTCGGGTAGCTACAATACAGGCTATGGAGCAGATGGGTATGGCAAGGGTCAACCGCAAGAAGGAGTTGTGATTATGGTCTATGGATTGAACCACGAGGACTTTAATTGTGAGAAACTGTTCAATTTGTTGTGCTGTTATGGTAATCCACTTAAGGTGAGTGGTGTAAATTTTGCGAGTAAGGATCAATTGAGGAATTCGACCCGGAAAAAACATCTGCCCCGTGTCACGTCACTATCCAATTAACTCAAAATGGATCCAAAAATCAATTTGTCAAACAATATAAATTTATTTAACCCATTTTTTCAGATCAAATTTATGAGATCAAAGAAAGATACTGCTATGGTTGAAATGGGAAATGGCAAGGAAGTGAGCAACGCATGCAAATATTTGAGCGAGGCAAATTGTTTTGGCACAACAGTTACGATCCGTCCGTCCAAGTCAGAGGTACAGGCATGTATTAAAAATTTTCACTACTCAAAAATTTCCTAAAATTATATTAACCTCATTTTTTTTCAACTCACAAGCAGTTAATTTCTTAGGTGCTCAACGAAGTTCATCAGCCATTCGAATTGCCAGATGGTACACCGTCGTATAAAGATTTTCGCCATGATCGACGTTTGCGTTTCTCGACGCAGGAAGCGGCCGCTCGAAACCGCATTGTTTATCCGACCACGACTCTTCATTGGTATAACGCACCACCGACTATGGACGAATCTAGACTACATGAAGTATGGAATTTTATTTTTCTGCTTAAAAAATGTGAAAAATCCATTTTTTGGCTCACTGTTGGGTTCAAAAATGGTCACAAAAAATCGATTGTTGGGGTCGAAATTGATCAATAATCGATTTTTGACTTAAATTTGAACCTAAAAATCAATTTTTGATGCAATTTTGAGCTCAAAATTGAATAAAAAATTAATTTTTAGGTTTGAATTTCAGTAAAAAATCGATTTTTGAGCTCAAAATCAAGACACAAGATTTTTGGGTTCAAAATTAATTCCAAAATCGATTTTTGGAGTCGAAATTTGATCAAAATTCGATTTTTCGGATTGAGGGTGGTCACAAAAATTGATTGTTTTTTGCATTTAAAATTCTTATTTTTCAGGTTTTCGAAGAAAAAGGTGCACCAATAACTGGGAGCGTGACCGTCTTCAAGGCCAAGTCAGAGCGCTCATCGTCAGGGATTTGCGAATTTGAATCAGTCGATAAGGCCATCGAGGCTATGGCGCTAGTGAATCATACTCCAGTGGAACATGCCGAAGGAAAACCACCGTATATCCTCAAGCTGGCCTTCTACGGCAGCACCAAAGAATATGATGAGAGACAGCATCGAGGCAGCAGCCGTCATCATCACTAGGAAGCAGAATATCGTATCTAAATATCGAATCTTAAATTTACTGTGTGTGAAATTTAATTTGTGCTTGTTCGTTTATATTTTATTTGAAAAAATCATGTTCGTTAGTATTGTTTATTTATCTTTGAAAATTTAAATGTTGTTAAATAAAAATTTGATTGAAAAATAATGATGATATATTTAATCATGTAGTATTTTTGAAATTATTACTTTTTATTGAGTTCCAATGTTCTTTAGAAATGACTGAAAATCACTATAAAAATTTCAGCCATTTCTTAAGAACTTTGAAATTCAATATCTCAACAAAAAATGAAAATATTTTTAAAAGTCGGTCACGTGATTAGCAACATTCAATGAAAACCTTTTTCCTATGCCCAAATATCGAATTTTATTTCATTGTATATTCATCTGGATCACCCTGTACTTTTTCTACGCGTTATTATTTTGTCGAATACATTTTTTCAATGTTTTTTTTAATGAATAAAAAGTAAATTTTTCTATACAACTGGATAGCTTCGTAATTTTGATTTTTTGTTGCAGTTTCAAGGAAAACGTATTTTTTAAATGAAAAAAATCAAAATTATGCCGCTTCGACAACCAGAGATGATTTTCATCCCAAAAATATTTTATTTTAGTTTCATAAAATTATGTTAAATACAATAATCAACAGGAAAATATACAATTCAACGAATAAACGAGATTTTTACAAATTCATCGTTGTAACAGCACTGAAAAGACAGCCAAGCACGCCAGGTCCGTCCCATTTCCCTGGCTTCACTTCCAAACGTACCGGATGCCCATCGCGGATCACCGTGAGTTTGATGAATTTCTGAAAAAATAAGTTAAAAATAAAAATTCGAAAAATTACATCAATATTCGCCTTGACAATTTCACCCAATTGGTCCAGTTTCGTATAATTATCCGCATGCAAATTACCGAATTGAATAATTAGGTCGCCAGGTTTGATGTTCTAAAAAAATTTCGGGGGCTCAAAAATTTAGAATATACACAGTGACGTAGGCAGGGGAAAAAAGGCAAAATGAAAATTTTTCCTATGGTCCGCCAATTTTTGAAGCATTAATTTTTTGAGATCTCGAAAACAGAAAACGCTTTTTTGGATACCCACATTTTTTGGGGCTATTCAAGTCTGTGACGTGAAAAAAATTTAAATTTTTTCCAGAAAATGACCCTTACTACGCCTCTAGCGTAATTTTTAACAAGGAATTCAAAAAACGCACTCCGGAAGCGTAAAAACACTTTCCTGACACTGTTTCGAGCAAATTTTGATAGTATAACATGTGATTTTTGTTCAAAATGTGTCCCTAAAGAGGGCCGTTGGAACAAGGAAACATCGATGCACTTATTTTTTAGCCTCGAAAAATTTCGTTTCTAGCTTTTTTTCCTACACATACAGCAACATAAGCCGGCGAGTTGACCGAAACCTTATCGATCTTCGCAAATGGTTTATTTGAAGACCTATGAACTGGCTCTGTTTCATCTGTCTTGGGTTTTTTCGGCTCAATTTCCAATTTTTTGAATTTTTCCTCCTCGTGCAGCGCAAACATAATTTTTTCAAACTCTTCCGATAATTTCTTACGATCATTTTGGAGGCCTAAAAAAGAAAAATTAGAAATCAAAGAAGATAAAAGTTGCCTACAATTGATATTGTGACGAGCTGTGCGAACTGCATACAAATCCATATTGGGCAACGGAAAATCTTCATTATCAACTAGTGGGCTTGTCATATCCGTGTGGTTCTATATATACAAAAATTAGAAACTTGATTTTTAGGGGCCAAATTTAATTTTTTTGAAATAAAAATTAAGTTTTTTGAGCCAAAATTGTCTTCAAAATAGATTTTTTAAAGCCAAAATTAATTTTTGAATAAAAATTAGAAAATATTCAAAATAAAACAAATCAATTTTTTTAAGACAAAAACTTACAGCTTTCAAAACTTCATAAAGTTCCTCCAGTTTGCGGTCGATATCTTCAATTTCGGCAATCAACTTTTTAGCATCCTCTTTAGACGATTTAGCCATTTTTTGGAAAAACAAATTTTTTGAGAACTAAAAATTTTGTTAGATATATTTTTTCACCAAAAATCGTCAAAAATGGCTATTTTTTGCTCAAAAATGCGATGTTGTGGCCAAAAATGCCATCTCCAAAAAATCCAATTTGTTACAAAATCGATTACAATACCGCCCCTCTCATACCTGAAAATTTTTTTGTTGAAAAAATTCTCGTTTTTTCAAAAAAATTTTGGTAAGGGTAGGGTTTACCCTACACCTCAAAATAACATGGAACCGACTTGTTTTTCGTCATTTTTGAGGTACCCAGGCTTAAGCCTAAGCCTTATTAATTGGACTCCATGGACCCCTCTAGGGAGTCCAATTAACGAGGTTTCACTGTATAAACCATTCTTGGGGTACCCTAAAAATGGCGAAAAACAAGTCGGTTCCATTTTTGGAGTGGTTTTCATCGTTTTCGAGCCGTTTTCAACCGATTTAAAGCGGTCCCGTGTCATTTTGAGGTGTGGGGTAAACCCTACCCTAGCCAAAATTTTTTCAAAAAATGCCCTTTTTTCATGACTCGACTACAATACCGCCCCTGTTCCTGTAGGTCTGGATACGTCGGCACTATTACTTTTTCCCCCTTTTTGGTTTTTCCCTCTTACTTTTTCCCCCTTTTTCTCCGATTTTCTCCCGTTATTACTTTGAAATTTGTGTAAAATCGGGAAAAAAAGTAAGGGGGGAAAATAAAGGGGAAAAAAGTAATAGTGCCGATACGTCACTGCTCGCGTCAACATTGCAATTTTTGCGGAACAATGATTTTCCATTTTTCACTGCGCATATAAAAATCGGTCATGTGATGTTTCAATGTTTTGTTTCGAAACTTTTATGTTTTTGAGGATTTCTCCGGAAATACAAAGCCAATCCTGATAGTTTTGGTGTCGCTAGAGAGCTGGATATCGTAGCAA
>JAQGCP010001878.1:0-11425 GCA_034699885.1 Acrobeloides thornei | reverse complement strand
GTAATTGGATAAACTGTATCAGCCATAGTTAAAAATAGAGGTCTATAAATATGGGAAAAATAAATGTGAAATATTTACCAAAATTTTGGTTTTATAGATTGTAAAAACACATGCCTAGTTACGTCAGAGTACGCCACTCTCTTGCAAAATGTTTGCATGCTTAGTATTTAGTATTTAAATGCATACAGAAAAGGAGGTAGGTATTGTATGCATCTTATGTAGATATATGCATTCAGAAACAATTAAAAACATTGATTAAAAATTTTAAAGTGTAAACCTGATAAAGTCTTAAAAAAACTATTATATTTGCTCTAAACATGGATCATGATTCTGGACCAAAAAAGGGAAAATAAAGTTTTTCAAAATTTTCCGTTTAAAGTAGTAGGATATGTACTCCTCGCAGGGATAACTGACCAAATAAAAAATCCTTCAAATTCGAGTTCCCATGTCCATCATACCTAAATTCAGACATTTGAAAATTCGAGTTTTTTTACCACTTTGATCCCTTTGAAAAAAGGCACCAGGTCGAATTCACCGTACCGATTTTTCGGGTTTTTTCTAGTACGTACTAAAAATACATTATGAATTATTTGTTCTTTTTCTCGAATTCATGATAAGCGCTTGTACATAAAAAGTAATGAACATAGAGAAGAGGAAAATGACCTCTCCTTTATTCTCTACAAATCGATTATTCCCTTTTTCTTTATTTAGGAGTGCAGTGATAGCCTTTATTAAAGTTCTTTTATGATTTTTTAAAATTTTGAATAATGAATCAGTATTTTTTAATGTTATACAATATACTAATATAAAATAATCTTTAGCTAGTATATTATAAATGCTAGGTATAGCTTGAACATAAACTCATGATGTTTTTGCTTGTTTCAATTTATTGAGGACATCATGTACGATTTTAAATTAGCTAATTTTAGTCTATGGAGCTGTTTACAATAGAATATGAGTCGCCATCAGGAGTGTATGCCCCTGGCCAGCTCGTGAGAGGCTTTGTCCATATTCAACTAAAAGAGGCTATGAAAGCTCGAGCAGTAACATTACATACGATGGGTGTTGCACATACCAGTTGGACATGTTATGACACTCATCCGTAAGCAATTCGAACAATTGCCACGCCGACGTTATTTGAAAAAGTTTTCCTCCCATCCTACTAGTCTAAACATGTAATGTCTGCACGAACAATCTCGGAAACGTTAGATTTACTCTCTCACTGATAAAACAAAAGTTGTAGAGGACAAAATTCTAAGACGTTGACACCCTTTTATGGGGGTACGTCCTTAAAAAATTTTTTTACTCACGTTTCTAAAAATGGAAGCGTGACTTTTCCGCCAATAAGGCCACGCAGGGATGCATAAAAAGTATATAAAGATAACGATCCATATGCAGGGTGTCCATAATGCACCAGTGCGAGTGCAAAATGCACCCGATACTATCCTTGTACACCCGCACTCTAAACTTTGCACCCGCATGTAAAAATGATATGGACACCCTGTCAATATGAAAAAGAAAGCCTATGAAACAAATGGGAGTCAAGTAGAGACTCTTTCCTTATGGTATTTTTCGCTTTTTTTCTTACATTTTCGCTCTTCTTTACGTTATGGAATGAGACGAAAATTTTGGACAAATACTAAAAAAAAGTGCCGACGGACTTTTTTTTGACGACACTTTAGCTTTTAGCATTATCCCTAGACCTCTAGTCTATGCAAAATGTATCCTTTGAAAATTTTAGTATCCCCGTTGGACGTGGAAGTCATGCTTCACAACGACGAGTTCGTGGATGTCATGTCTATATGGATGCAAAATTTGTTGTCTGGAAAGGTGATAATAGTGATAAGGTTCTACCAGCCGGCGTAAATAAATTGCCATTTGCATTTAATCTGCCATTAGGTTGTCCGCCTAGCTTTGAAGGTATAGGATTTATAATGATCGAAAAGAACTATTTTAAAAGTTTTGGAAACAGCGGTCAAAATTGATCATAATGGCGCAGTTGGTAGCGCAGCAGCTCTTCATTTTCAAGAGTCGGGTTTCTAACCCGGCCATTGAAAATGAGAGGCTGTTGCGCTACCGACTGCGCCATTGTGATCGATTTTGATTGCCGTTGGAGGATTTTTTTTATTCGAAGTGTGACTTTTTAGGCAGCTTCGG
Organism: Acrobeloides thornei; assembly: GCA_034699885.1. Taxonomy (NCBI): domain Eukaryota; kingdom Metazoa; phylum Nematoda; class Chromadorea; order Rhabditida; family Cephalobidae; genus Acrobeloides; species Acrobeloides thornei. The sequence continues at coordinate 9,268 of JAQGCP010001878.1, read as the reverse complement.
CTACATCCGATATTATTGCAAAGCCAAAATCGACCGTCCTTTGATATTCGACAATATCGCTATGCTATCTTTCACTGTCATACCTCATTTTGGTATAAATACTATTCCGTATGCATCCTTACCAATTATAAAAAGTGACAGCAAAAACCTAGGTATTGCTTTATTCAAACATGGTCGAGTTTTAGTCAAAGTATGAAATTTTTCCGATTGAGCTGTTCCTTTAACAGCCCCTAATTTAGATAACTTTGCCAAAAAGTGACTATGTACCAGGAGAAACCATTTCCACTAATATTGAAATTAACAATATCTCTTCAAAAGAGATAGAAAAAGTTGAAATGTTCCTAACAGAAATTTCAACTTTCGAAGGGAAATGCACCGAAGTCGGAAGAATCGATTTTTGTCATTTGGATCATATAGCTAAGACACATAAGTGTAGAACTGTTACAAAAGCAGCACAAGTAAAACATAAAAATTATGACACAAAAAAGAGTATTCTGCTTTTAGAACATTTGTGTGCCGGCCAATAAAATTGGTCAACACTCTATGAAGCTACCTATCCCACCGATAGTACCCAGCTTCAATGTGTGTCGGATTATACAAGTGGATTATAAACTTGAGGTACATTACCGGATTTAATCAATAACAATTTTATTGTTAGATCAAAATCATAGCCAAAGGTTATGTGAACAATTCTTTATGCGTAGATTTTCCGGTTTTGATAGGCACCTATCCGATACAGGCACCACAATACTCGACACCAATGCCGGAAAATATTCCACCAGTACCCGAATATTTGGCAGCATCACAACCAACAGCTCTACCTGGAAATATAAGTAAGCTAATGATTAACCCCTAGGTTAGGGTAGGATCAGAGCTGTCAAAATCCATACTTTTTCGGCATTGTCTTCGATAATTCGGTACGAATTTCGTACTTGACTATTTTTCAACTTTTATGAATATATAGACATCAAATATGAGTTCGAAAACCGTACAGCAGGTACGGGAACTGTATTTTGCAAAACACAACAAAATATCCTTGGAATTGCAATATAATCGTTGAAATTTAATCTGAAAATAGACAGAAACTCAATATTAGACCCAGTACGAAAACTTTAGCACAAATAAGGACTCCTTACGGACTTCCTAGAGTAGGCTAGGGTAGGGCAGGTTTCATCTCATCTATGTTATATCGCCCTTTAGATGAACCTCCACCATCCTATGCCGAATGCGTTTTTGGCAGAGGAACTGCAGCCTTAGAAGATGGGGATAGGGCCAATATTGGAAATACTGGCTTCACACCAAAATACGTATTTTACAACAATACACAAGCTCCTCCTCCTTTGCCAAACAAAGTTTCATATCCAAATACTCAAGCATCATATCAATCGGTACCAACCTTGCCTTATACAAATGCTCCGATGGCTTAAAATCAGCCCCAATCCTAATGCATATGGCCAACAAACTTCGCTTCAAAATCAAAATCCAGCACCAAATTCCCCTCACAAGACTCCTGATGCTAGTGCAAGCCGTTTCTCAACAATTTTGAATCCTAAGACATATTTTTAAATAAATTCAAATAAGTTTTATTACTATGAATAAATTATCAATAAAAAATTATATATACTGGAATACTAAAAAGCAAAAAAATCTGATTTCAAAAAGGACACTGGCCCCTAATGACCCCCTTATTTTCAAGGAGGTACAGGAGAGAAAAATTTTCATTTTTCGGATTTCGAGTGCTGTATGGTAATACTACACTACAGTTTTCACGTATCCAAAACTGCAGTACAACATTACACTACTAAAGTTAGTGTTTAAACTGTTGTTACTACAGTTTAAACACTAACTCGGAGGCGAGGCTGAACGCCGAGCTCCGTACTGAACTTAAATTACTCAGAGATATGAGTACCGGAAGCTCTGTTCCAGTTTTTTACCATATAAATGAAAATTTTATTTTGTTTTTGGCAATGTTCTTCCCAATCCATGAATCGAAATAGTCCCCCTTCCGGTTGGTCCAGTCGCGTAGGCAAGGGGTGGCAGGGAAAAGGCAGGTGCCCCCCCCCCTAATGTGCTAAATTTTTAAAAAATCCCTACATATAAGGGTCCCCTTATATTTTTTGGAAAAATAGGCCTTTATAGGAAAGTGTCCACCCCCCCCCCTAGCCGACCCTTCTGCCTACGCCAATAGATCGGCCGTTTCCTTGTTAAAAAGAATACTACTTTAATTGAGAAACTTTAGTTGCCCATGCTGTCTGAGCTGTCTGAGACGGAATTATTGTAACATTGTTTCCATTCCCATGTTTTATGATATTTAATGTCCGACGTATTAATTGAGCAAAAAATTTCCTATGCGATGGGATAAAGTATCTAAATAATTGAATTACATCGTTTTTTACATAAAAAAATACCCTATAACAAACATATCTATAGGACCATGCCAACTAGCTAAAGTCAACAAGATTTGAACAAATATAGCCGAATTCGGCATTTTTATCCAGTAGATGAGTAAAACAAAACAAGCTGGTAGAATAGCAAATATCATTATAATCCATCCTTGTATGAGACAAGCTTTATATAATTTTAGTTGGAGCTCATAAGTTTTTGGGCTTCGTTCTTTTTTAGCACGTTTTAGGAAAATTATAGGAAAGATTGAAAAAAATATAGCCATGGCAGTGTAAATTAATGCGATCGAAAATAATATGATAATGAAAACTGTAATATCCGTATCTTTTCCGCCAAAAGCTATAAAAATTGTTTAAAATAATAGCTCACTAAGTTTTTATGGAAGATTAGCTTAAAAATGTGAAGATATGGTACACTAAGTACAATCCCTGGGAATAGTTAACCAAACTAAATGGTCATCTCCCCCTTGTTTTTAATATATTGGATAGGTTTTATGTACTCGGGTAGGCTGCTTCCTTATCCACTACACTATGACGTCTAACTTTTTTCGGATTCCAGGTGAAATGGACTATATTTCATGGAATCATATTTCTTTTTCATAAATGCCTCATACCGCTTCTCTTATTTAAAATTACGGCCCACCAAAATGCCGAAAAGGTACAGATAAGAATCGAAATTTAAAAAAATTTAGCCAATCGACTCAGCTTGCCGAATCTTCAAAAAGCCGAGCACGTTAGCCCATCAGCCATAAGTCAAACCCCCCAATATACTATGATTTGGTACTTGTTTTGAAGCACTCGCCGAGCTGAGTCGATTGGTGAATTTTTTAAATTTTGATCCTTGCCTGGATCTTTAGGCATTTTTGTGCGCCGTGACATACCAATAACTCTTCTGTTTATAAAAATGTCTTCCAAAAATGGCGCATTTGCTGCTATCAAGTTATAATTTTCTTGGCTTAATGCACTTGATCTTCTCAATTCAAAAATTAAATAAACTGATCCGAGAGCCACAACTTGTGTTATACCAATGAAGCTAATAACGAATACGGGTTTATCAACAACACTCAACAATGTAATAAATTCTGTTAAGTTCAATAAATGAATAATCCTATATGCAACGGAAATCGATAAACTAGCGGTGGTGTTTACCACAGCATAAAGGCAAAGTTCGATAATTGTATACCTATAAAGATGAACTTTTGTACTCGATTGGACCAAAGGGTACGTTGTCCTGTGAAGAGATACTGTCTGTTTCGCGAAAAGAATGGAAAAAAGTTGGTGATCCATAATTCAATAGATAAGGGCACCCCGTCCTTTCACAACCTTGGACAATTGGCAACACATGATAAACACACAGACTTTACACGTTTTATATAAGAAGATAAATTTGTGTAATTACGTTCGAATAAAAATAGCAGCGCAAATTACAGCCGTCAAAATTTAAATGAAAAGGCTATCAGATACCTGATACTGATTTTTCCGGCGAAGGGACACTTGCATCTGGAAATTTGCGTCCCGAACTTTTCCGTTCGAATATTTGAGTCCGGGCATTTGTGCCTGGACATTTGCGTCCGAAAACTTCAGTCTCGGACATTTCCGTCTTGGACATTTGCATCCGGACAGCTGCGTCCGGAAACTTCCGTCTCAGATATTTCCGTTCCGGACATTTGCGTCAGTTGGATGCACATGTCTGGGCTTTGAAGGAATTTTTCATCAAAAACGAATTACAGTTGTATGCAAATGATGGGACTCAAATGTCCGGGACGGATGTTTCCGGACGCAAATAGTCGGACGCAAATGTCTGGACGCAAATGTCTGGGGCGCAAATTTCAGGGGCGGATGTTTCCGGACGCAAATAGTCGGATGCAAATGTCCGGGACGGATTCTTCCAGACGCAAATGACCTCTCGCCATTTTTCCAACTTTGATTTTTTCAGTCTAGTAGCTCAACTTACCAACTATTCATATCAAACCAATATTCAAAGAAGCTATTTACTACAAGTATTGGATAGACTCCAAGTAGTGTAGGAGTGACCAAAGCAAAACAAAAAACTAGCAAAGAATTCGATACAATCCCATTGATGAGATACCATCTATATATTTTCATATTTCGAGATTTTTTAATAATTGCATAGAAAATAAAGGGTGCCATGAAAAGTTGGAGCAAAAAAGCTAGATCAATAAAAATTTTTGTGATTGATACAATTGTTGGGTTGTAGAAGTCTGATAAAGTTAAATTTGTCATATTGTTAAGATGAGACTTTATCTTTTGAATTTATTTAAGAAATACTTATCGAATAAATTGTAATGATTAATATTTCAACTTCAAGTTTTCTAAGTTAGAACAGATGTTTATTGGTTCTAGAAAATTAAAAGTTACCTAGATTGCTTATTTGAGAAAAACGTGTAGGCTTTTCATGAATTTTTATTGCATATTAAGTAAAAGAATTTATACCAAGTACTCATGATTTATTCAATTAAAATCAAAGACATACGTATACAAACTTCTGGTTCCCCATGGGGTAAAAAGTGAAAAAATTTTGTCTACGATTTCGATGATTTTGTTGTCAATCATCTTCTCTCATCATTCACTTATAACGGAGAATAAGGGCTCGGATCTTCAAACAACCTTAACTAATTAAAGAAGGTGGGATATTTGTTGTTATCCATGTTCAAAAATGAAATTAGCGAAAGGCAAAAATTCTGTTGTCTTTTTTTGAGACAACTTTATTGCAACATTGATTTAAAAATTTAATCTATTTAAATGCATTTCCATGCTGATTATAGTTTAAATCATTCATTTTTTCACGAAGCACTTAAGTTCAAGTGTGCATTCGTGTTACACTCAAAATTTTGCTTGTTCCTTTTAATTTTTCTCATAGTATGAAACCACACCATGAGTGATAAGTTAAAGTTAAACCTCTTGAAAAAGTTTTTTGGCAAACATGTTTGTTTCGTTAATCAAACAGTGAATTAAGGGTTACCCGACATTTTTTCTCCGTGACAATTTTTTCCCAAATTCGTTTTAATAAACACAATTTTATTGACATTCAGGCAACTTTTTTTTAAAGAAGTTGCCTGAATTTCAATAAAATCGTGTTTATTAAAACGAATTTGGGAAAACATTGTCACGGGAAAAAAATTTGTTTGCCATAAGGAAAAAATTGTTTAAGAGAACAAAAGGGATAAGGGCAAAAATGTCGGGCAACCCTCAAAAGTCTTCTTACTGCCCTCATAGATTGCGCGTTTTGGCAAAAACAGTTTAAACAATTTATTTACAATTTATAAACATTATAATTGTACACATTAATGACATTCAATGAAAGACATAAGATTTATAGTACTATCACTTTTCCATTGTTGGATGGTATCTTCTATAATAGACGAATCGGTGGAATCTGTCTCTTCTGGAAACTCTGAGGAGTTTGTTTGGATTATAAAATCTTTGATAAAATTTTTCATGTATTCTTTATTGTTTTCCAAGTTATTATAGTTATGAATCGTTTCACTTTCAAAAATATCCTCTAGAGTGGGTCTTCTTCTTTCTTCTTTTATTAAGCATTTATTCACTAGATCGGAGAAATGAACACTATATCCATCCTCTTGGGTCAAAATCGGCGAATCTTCCATCGATATTGCATAATAAACATCTTTAATTAACGAATAATGCTCATAAGGATGGCAAAATTTGGCAATTTCCACAAGTGTAATTCCAAGACTCCATAAATCAGATTTTGAAGAGAATTTCACTCTGTACCGACCGTCTATTGGTCTACATGAAATTTCCTCAATAATCTCAGGCGCTAGATAAATCCGTGTTCCAAAAGGTTCACTCCGGGCTATATCATGGTCTTCAAAGACCAGTCCGAGATCGGTCAGTTTAACTTCTCCATTGGAATTGAGCAAAATGTTTGAGGGCTTGATATCGCGGTGAATAAAATGATAGGTTCGTTTGAGATCATACAAGGCATTCAATACACTTATGGCAATGATAATAAGTGCTTGTCCATCGAATCGAGCATTGGGGTCTGAAAATTGTTTGGATAGAGATATAGTTAGTCTATACACATTTTGGGAGCATAATTATGGGAGGGGTGAGTCAATAATGCCCCATAATGCAAATTGTTCTGGCGGGTAATTGTTGACTTTATATTATGGGGGGGGGGGTAAGTAACTCCCCCCACCAAAAAATGGCAAAAATGAACATTTTTCCCCTTGGTCTTATGTTATGGTTTGTCAAATTTATCAAAAAGCTTACTTTTACAAACAGCTTTCACATCCTTATATAACTTCCTAGCAGTAAAATCCATTAACTCCATACACAAAATCACATCTTGACCAACCATCATACTGCCATAGTATTGCGTTATATATGGTGAACAAGCTAGCCTTAACCCTCTAATTTCTTTTTCTAGCATCTGATATTTTTTCGTACGTTCACATTTTATTGATGGAGTATCATAAGTGAGTTTTTGAAATTTCATGGCAATCCAGTTTCCGCTAGGCATATGAAGAGCTTTGAGGACAAAGCCATAGCCTCCGCGACCGAGCATTTCTCCATTGAGGGCAAAATCGGTAGGGGTACATTTGGTTGAGGTAGAAGCATTCGAAAATTTTAGGATATTTGGTTGGAAATCGTCTTCTTCTTTAGTTTTCATCTAAAACCAAACTTTGTAAAAATTGATGGTATGCTGCGGGGGGGGGGGAGTGAAGTGGATGAAAACTTTTTATGTTGGCCCACAAAATCTCACAAATGCCTCCCCCCATGCCCTCTTATTTGCCCCTCTATCGACCCTGCATGCATCAAAGCTTACAATTTCAATAAATTCCATTAAATAACTTAAATCATCCATGCTGCTTTCATCCATGCTGAATTAAGTATCCTTGAAGTTTCTAAAAAATTTTCTACATTCTACAGTATCCTTTATATACTCCTCATGTGGTACTTTAAAAAATTCCGCGAAAAGTAAAAAGTGACAAGTTCTCAGCTAAAAAGCAAGCAGCGGATAAAAAATCCGGAAGAGCTCGTGGTTGGCTATTTGCTTTCTTTAGAAACCAAGAGCCCTCACGTGTATTTTGAAGCCGAGATTAGCAAATGGCGTGGCAGCTGTTTGCAAAAATCTGTGCAACTACGCACGACGATTGTTTTTGAAAAGTTGAAATGCTAGCGAGTAACTCGTGAATGAAAAATATCTTCTATTTTTAAAGGGTTTTGGTGTCAGTTGGTGTATCGGATTAAAAATCAAAATGCCAATAAATATTTTGCTAAAACTTGAGTTTAAAGAGTAATTTAAAAACAAAAATATCTCTAAAAATAAAATTCTCAAATCTTTCATTTTTCAATTTTAGATCAAAATCGATCCTCCATGTCAGAATTGATCTTACCATAAAACCTGTCTGCCTCAATTTTACTTAACTTGCCAGATCTGACGGGACATCTTATCTATTCCCTTCTGACAGACTTTTTTATCTAACCCCTTCGGACGGAACGGATGAACACCTTATCTATCCCATGCTTGTCCAACTTTTTTCAACTTTTCTTGGATGCTTTCTATATAAAAAGTTTATTTAAATCAAATGAAATTCACAATTTTATATTATTGTTCAACATTTCACAGAACCAATAAAGATCCCCATCTCCAATTCATCCTCTTATCAGTTCCATTAGATGTCCCTTTTGGTCTCTTGGCCACGCAGACAAACGTCCTATGTCACTAGTTCTGACGTTAATAGTCCATTTTAGAATATTTTAGAATATAATAGAAATAGATACTACTTTCTCAAAGTAATTAAATCCAGACATTTCATCATTCCATGAGATAAGTTTCTAGTAAATGTGTGCGTTGACAAGCCTGGCCAGGCGGCCACAGCCGGTATTTTTTAGGCCGGTCTGCCTGAATTTTTATTTTTTTTAATTTTTTACCAAAATTTGTCTAAATTTATATTTTTTTCCAAAAATTGTAATTTCCGAGCGCTTTTAGCTTAAAAACAAACCTTTTTCAATAAAAAGTTTACGCCTTCGGCGCTAATTTTCCTTAAATATAAGAAATTTAACCAAAAATTTTCGATACGTGGAGCGCGTCAACCAAAAAAGATTGCCAAAATGTGTCTCATCTCTCATTCATAAAAGTGGATAAAAATAGGTGCACACAGTTTCAAAAATCTACATCCTTTCATGTATGATCGAGACCCTGTAGCGTATCCATGATCCAATTTCAGGGGATGGGGTTTTTGCCGCAGCGCTCGCCTTGGCGACAAAAATTGTCGCTAAACGAAAAATTTGTAAAAATCCTTGCGTTAAAAAACAAAAAATCAGAACTGTAGGCGAAATTTTTTTGAAAAATGGTTTTTTAAAGATGAAAATGCTTAGAAAATGAGAATTTTTGGTGGAAAAAATGTAAAAAGTTTGGTGGAAAATCATACTTTGTATGTGATCTTCAGGTTTTTAATTTTCTTGAAAGCCTCCGGTCGACCTTAGGCTGGAGCAGGCCGTAGCGCTGGCTTGACCTGGCCCTAGCGCAGGTCGCCAAAAAGTGATCAGACCAGGCCTGCCTGGCCCTTGCACACCTCGAGTCTCAGTCTACCATAGATCCCATAAACATGTGACCATTTTTCAACCTTTTAGGGCTGTGGATAAGGGTTTTTGTGCTCAAGAAATCCAATTTCAGTCTCTACATCTGCTTTGTTAGTGAAATTTTTTCTTACCTTGGTAAGACAATAAGCGATATTTTTATTTGTCAAATTTTGACATGCTAATGCCACACTTATGCAACCCAAAGTTGAACTAAGATTGATGAGTAGAGCACGTTCTTTTGCAGCAGCTGCTTTTTTAAGTAAAGGAAGAAAAGCGCCGCTGACCATGGTTAG
>JAQGCP010001877.1:0-11425 GCA_034699885.1 Acrobeloides thornei | reverse complement strand
AAAAAGTTTGTGTATTACAACGAAGAGCTTGTAACAAATTCAAACGCAATTATCTCAAAAACTACAACGATTCAGAAGATGCCGTAAAAACAAAAAATGTTCCATTTTTCATGATCTTTACGAATATACCATTTTTTCATATGGTTGTAAATTACTGGACTGGTCCTTTAAGCCCAAGCCTAAGCCTTTGAGGATATTTTTCCATAAAATTACTTCAAAAAAGTATCAGTTTTTGGAATCCTGTTGATTGCATCTCCCCAGGGGGAAGAGCTCCAAAAGTTTTTCAGTTCCGCTTCCACCTTCAAAATTTTTTTCGGTTGCGATTCCTGGAACCGGACCAACACTGGTTGAGCATACACTCCTTTTATATAAGATTAGAGAAATGGGTGAACTTTTGGAAACAATCGTATCCCTTCCAAATTAAACTTCTACACCTGGAGTAGCATAAATTCGGCATTCTTGATTAGCAGAGAGACAACTTTTCGATTCGGAATACTCATAAATCAAACAGTTGGTTTTGGTTTATGACCGTTGCCCGACTATTAGCTTGGCTGTCGGCTCGACCACCCGCGATATCATTGGGAGATTAATGTCAATTTTTGGACTTTTTTTCAACATGAGTTGTGAAAAGGAAAATTTGGAACTATCGATTAGGTATCCAACTGAATGTGAAATTTTTCGAAAAAAATTTTTTTCACCATCTGGACCCCTCTAGGGGTAATTTTATGCGGGGAATCCGAATTTCACATTTCCGAGACCTGAAAATCTTTTTTTTTCACGTTCAGTGGGATACCTAATCGATACTAGTTCCCAAAATCTTGTGTTTGAGAGAAAAATTTCACTCTCGACGATTTATAAAGTGAACAAAAAAAGCATTGTTTTCTTTTAGAACCATTATCTTTTTTTCTTCGGATATAAAAGAAGAAAACGAGCCGAACTCAATTATGGGGTAGTTTGAAACATTATTCTGGCCGAGTTTCTTCTTCTTTTTCTTTCTACCATAAAAGGCTGTCGCCGGGCCGACGCAAAAAAGCCATCTGCCTTCAAAATGGGATAAAATGCGGTAATTTTTGGCGGAAGGAACGAGCTCTTTTGCGAAATTGACCAGTCGGCTCAGAAGAAAAGTTTTTTTTTTAAGACTTTTCTTTTAGAATACTACAATGGCCGGAGGTAGATGATCATTACACTCTCATTAGCACCTTCCGTCAACTTTGCCACAAGTTCAAAGATGCCGATGACCGGGCGGGTTGACAAGCCTGTCCACGAATTAGTGCCATTGGGAATGATGGATTAACTAATGCTGAAAAAATACAAAGTTTCCATAAAGATTTTATTAGTTTGCATCCAATAAGTTATATGTAAATAAATGGATAAATAAATGCTCGGTCACAATTGTTTAAATATCACTTTGTTATTTTGAGCTTAAAGGACCAATCCGGTGGGGAAAAAGTTGCCATTTTTGTTGATATTCGGAAAGTTCATAAAAATGGAGCATTTTTTGTTTTTACGATCAATTCTGAATCGTTGTCGTTTTCGAGATAATTGCGTATGAAGTTGGCGATTTTTGAAATTTTTTGTATTACAACGAAAACATGTTTTCGACAACTTCAAACGCGATTATCTCAAAAACGACAACGATTCAGAATTGATCGTAAAAACAAAAAATGCTCCATTTTTTATGAACTTTCCAAATATCAACAAAATAACAAATTTTTTCCCGCTCGGGCTGGTCCTTTAAATTGATGGCATAAATAGATAAAAGTTTTATACAATCAAATTTTATACTGTTTCCATAAAATTTCAATTTAAAAAAATTTAAAAAAAACTATAAATTCAGGAGCTACTACACAATAGGGAGGCACCCACGTAAAAAAATTTTCGAAAATTTTTTATGAAAATGACACCTGTAGGGGTAAAAACATGCGGGAGATCCAAATTTGACATTTTCGAAACGAAAAAATGCTTCCCTGATTCAGGGAAAGTCTGTGTATTGAAGCGAAAAGTCGCAAAAATGCGATTTTTCGCTTCAATACACAGGCTTTCCTGAATCAAGGAAGTGTTTTTTGCTTCGAAAATGTCAAATTCGGATTCCCCGTATGTTTTTACCCCTAGAGGGGTCATTTCCAAAAAAAATTTTCGAAAAATTTTTCACGTGGGTGACCCCTATTGTGTAGTAGCTTCAAAATTAAACTTACAACAACAAAAAATTAGAACGCAGAACTGTCCAGTATAGCTTAGTGGCAGATCAATCGATTTTCAGATTCTAACGAGAAGGGTTCGATCCCCGAAGGTTTTATCAAACTTTTCATTAATGAACTCAAGAATTCAGTCATTAATGAAACCTTGAGTTATGATAAGACCTTCGGAGATCGAACCCTCCTCGTTAAAATCTGAAAATCGAGAGCTCTGCCACTAAGCTATACTGAACAGTTCTGCACTCTATTTTTTGTTGTTGTAAGTTTCGAACCACCATATGCCCACTGATTATGTATGATTTGATAATGTTTGGCTTAAAAAAATGCAAACTGCTTCCATTTTTATCCTAGTACAAAAATCATCAAACCTTTTTAGCCGCCAAAAACAACAAAGAATTAATCCAGAGAATTAATTTTGGCAATACAAAACTCGTTATTATGCGCGAAAATTTTTTTTAGCCGATGCTTGAAAGCTAACTTTTTTTAATACGAATATTAATAAACCAGAAAAATACGAAGAAAAAGTTTTTTCAAGCATTGAAAAGTTTGATACAATAACAGAATCGGAGCTACTACACAATAGAGGGGCCACCCACATGAAAATTGTTCGAAAGTTTTTTTTCTAGAAATGACCCCCTCTAGGGGTAAAAACATGTAAATTCGAATTTGAAATTTTCGAAACGAAAAACGCTTCCCTGATTCAGGGAAGGCAAGCAAAAGCTGAAAAATCGCATTTTTACGATATTTCTCTTCAATACACAGGTCTTTCTTGAATCAGAAAAGCGTTTTTTCGCTTCGAAAATTTCAAACTCAGATTACCCGCATGTTTTCCAGAAAATTTTTTCACGTGGATGACCCCTTGTGTAGTAGCTCCACAGAATCATTACGACTAGTAAAAAACGTAGAAAAATACAGCCTAAATAGTAAGTGAATGCCTTACATTAAAAATTTATATAACAGTACAAAAGAAAAACCCCCAGAAAAAATTTTCACAATTATATAAGTTGAGCACAAGATTTTAGGTTGTTAATGTATATAAATGAAACTAATCACTACAAGAAGGCGAAGAGAGCGATGAGGCGCCGAGTTGAGGAGAAAAATCTGAGGGGTCGAGTTGGATGCCATGTGGAAGTCCAAAATTTGCTTGATGACCCAACATTGCATAAGCTCCTGGTATGTCCATTGGGCCGCCTAGATCGGTGAAACCGCCAGCCCCTGGGTGGGGTCCTTGCATCTAAAAAAATAAACTTGGATTATTTTTTGGTAGTGATACAGGGTGGGCTTTAAAAAACGGCAAAATTTCAGTTTTTTTTAAAGCCCACCCTGTATATTTAGATTTTTATTTGATCCCCAAATTTTTGTATTTCCTTCAAGCATCTGTGCCAATTCGAGTTTTTATTTGCACAGCTGTCTAAAAGTGTTGTAAAACATTGAACAGGTAAGTATATCGTTCGGTTGAAGTTGGCTCGAATTTTCGAGTCAAAGCGTTGCCGCTCTCTTTTGGCACTGGCATATGTCGCTTTCTGTGCCGCAACAAATCATTCTAATGGACCTTAGCTTGATTCCAAAATTACATTTTTGGTAGCAAAAAAAATTTTTAAAAAAGTCGCCAATCAACTCAGCGCATCGAGCGCTTCAAAACGAGTAACATATCACGGGGTTTTCCCATGGCCGAGTGGCTAAAGCGTTCTGCATTAACTCATAAGGCGAGAGTTCAATCCCGTACCCAAACGTAATTTTTTATTTTGTTGTCAAAAACCAATCTTTACCATTAGATTAGGCGGCTGGTATGGCGGCGGTGGCTGAATCCCGTCCATAGAAGGCCCTCTCTGTAGATGGCCGCCTGACGTGTCCATGCAATTCGTTGCCCACAGAACCGGATTCTGCGGGAATTGGTGTATGTCAATCGGGCCCATATTCAAATTGGGATCTTGTAACGAAGTCGGAGACGCCGCTATCAATGGGCCGATGCCGTTGATACGAACACCATGTAGGGCTTGTTCCTGAAAATTTACACATTATATTTTTGTGTCTTCTGAATAATTTATAAAGTTGTGTGTGTGTTCTTTCTTTTGGAATTACATGGAAGATTACGCATGACTGCAGGAGGGAAAAATGGGGAATTTTGTTTACTCGAGGCAAACTGTGGTCCTTTTCACATCGCGGGTGGTGTCTCGAATTTCATTTCATCTCTCTCGCCATTGCGCGTTTGCATGACATTGTGCGGCTTGGATTACCGCAAACATATCACCTTCAGATCGAACTCCAAAGTTGACAAACGGCTGGAAATAATAAGAGAAGAGGAGCTCGCTTTCAGCTGGACTTTTTGATCAACGGCGAGAACTTTTCCTGTCCCGAGATTTATTTAGAAAGTTGGATCAAAGATGGTGGATGCTCGAGATTCTATGCAAGAAAATCCCTTTTGACAACAAGATATGGATTTAGGGACGAAAGTTCGAGAGAGAAAGAGAGTTCATTTCAGAGTCTACACATACTTACAATAACGAAATCCGTTGTGTTTGTTTTGGAAACAAGGGAAAAGAATAGAACAATGCCAAAATCGAGTGCCAGCCAACCGGGTTAACACCCAGCGATCTAGCATTGTTGTCGATAAAACTTTTATAAAACTTCTATGTTTTGATTGGGGATTCCCACATGTCGATCTCAGATTAGTGACAAAAATTGTTCAAAATAGTGACGAAAAAACGCTTTCCTGATTCAATTAAGGCTTGTGTATTGAAGCGATTTTTGTCAAAATTTGATGTCCGGAGATCCTCCTATGAATTTCACCTCTCCTTTAAGACCCCCCACACAATAAAAACTTATTTATGATCTCTTTGATATGCAAATTAACCGACTGCCAGCTTGAATGATTAACTTGCGCAACCGACTGTTGTTTCTTTTTTATCAAAGCTTCACTGTCGTTTTTTCTCTCTCAAAAGAACGTCCATAAAAGTGCGCTTCACTATTGGCAATGGAAATTAGGCAACGCGACAGTTGTTGAATCAAAATCGAAAAGTCTTCATGCATGAAGGATGCCGGGCGTGTGCAAGGCGTTTCTTTCGGTCGGCCAGTCATCCGAAAACATAATTACATTAATTGACTTCTCGGCTGTTTCTTTCCGGTTCAACGAAAACCTCAGGCAAGGCTATGTGTGTGCTCACGGCCTTGGATGCGTGTTGTGTTGGTTTTGGAATATGGTCGCATGGGCTTTTCGGTTGATGGGCTGTGTATTGTACGTGTTGGGAACGGTTGTCAGCAACTTGACCGGAACATGAGACATGCCTTTGATAAGTGCGAGAAATGCGGCGAGAAATGGACCATGAGTAATTTGGGTGGGAAGAAGAAGAGAAAAACATATCAAAAGTCAACAAAGGGCTCTAAGCATCGGAAAAATTAATAAAGAGCATTTTCAAAGTCTATATCACAAATTCGTCTAGAGCTCGGTCAAGCTGAGTTCGGAGAAGCTCAAAATCGTGTTTTTCGACCGCGAAAATCCCCCTAGAACTCAAAATCATCATCTTTTTTTTCATTTTTGACAGTTGTTTACACTTCTTTATTATCTGAATCCAAATCTGCGGACATGCCCTCGAGTTTGGCGCATTTTCCTCGACCATATGTGTCCTCAACCAAAAATTCGAGATCATCTGGACGAATGAAAAGACCAGCTAGGTCATCATCAACAACGAAAATTTTCAGTAAGCACACTATCATCTGAAGCACCCTTACTGTTTCCTTTTGTTATGATGAAAATCGAGTACACTTGAGCCCATATGCTTTTTAGCCCATGAGAAATTTTGCACTAATGATCAAAACAAGGATAAATATTCCCGGATGTTTTATAAAAAATTTTTTGTCCTTATTTTTATATAATAAATAACTTGACATTTATTTATCGGGGAGACATTTCCGCGGGCAAGCTCGATGTTTTATTAGCCGGATAACAATAGCCGGTAGGAAAAGCCCTCGAGGGGTCTCCAGGTGACAATAAATTTATGGGACAGCCATATATCCTCCTCTCCTCAACCAAACAACTAACAAAGGCCGTAACAAAAAATGAATTATGACAGGTGGATAAAGGAAAACCCAAATACACACATTTACATTGTAAAATGACAAGGAAAAAAAAATTTTTTAGAAATTTTCGAAGCTACTTACACAATAGGGAGCACCACGCACGTGAAAAAATTTTTGAAAATTGTTTTCTGAAAATGAACCCTCTAGGGGTAAAAACATGTGGGAGATCCAAATTTGACATTTACGAAACGAAAAAATGCTTCTCTGATTCAGGGAAAACCTGTGTATTGGAGCAAAAAAGTCGCAAAAAATGAGATTTTTGCAACTTTTCGCTTCAATACACAGGCCTTCCTTAAATCAAAAAAGCGTTTTTTCACTTCAAAAATATCAAATTCGAATTCCCCGCATTTTTTTACCTCTAGAGGAGTCATTTCCAGAAAAAATTTTTTGAAAATTTTTCACGTGTGTGGCCCCCCATTGTGTATTAGCTGCAAATTTTCTTCTTTTTTTTTAAATTTCTTTCCTCCCGATCGTTATTGAAAATCTTGGCAGCAGCAAAATAAAGGAGTCGGAAAACAAACGCGCAAAAAAAGCAAACAAAAAAAGTATAACAATGCTATAAGAATAGCATCTACAGTACCCCAGGACTCGAAAAGAATAGCCTAAAACAAGTAAAGAAAATACAAAAGGGAAAACAAATCGCCTCATGTCAAGTGCGCATAAAGTTTTTCTCAAGTGCTCTAAAACAATATCCTCTATTTGTTCGATGGAAATTTAGTGCTAAGTCATCGTTATGCAATTAATGTTAAAATCCTCTCGTCGAGACTCCTTAGTGGCTACCATTAATCTCAACACAAACACCTGGGTGCTAAACCAGGGGGCTTTTCCTCGAAAAACAAGGTTCAAACAATTACTACAGTAAAAATTGCATATCCATTATCTCCTATTTGTTGTACAGGGTGAGCCAAAAAGAAGTGGATTTAGCTCGATTTTTTGGGACCCAGATCGTATGGATTTTCTTTATAACAGAAATTTTTTTCACAAAAAAGTGATATTCTACAAAGTTGTCCGTCCTAATCCCAAGAACAATTTTTAAAAACATCACTTTTTGTGAAAAAAGTTTCTGTTATAAAGAAAATCGGGGCTATTGTAGATCAGGGAGAGTCTCACTTCAAGGTCAAAAATCGAAAAAAAGTTTAATGACATATCTAAGGGTAATTTTATGCAAAAAAAATCGATTGACGCATTCCCGAAACGTAAAAACCTTTTTTTGACCCTTAAAAATTGAAAAAAATAATTATTTTTATCCAATACGTATATTATAAAAATACGTATTTCTCAATTTTTAAGGGTCAAACAAAGATTTTCACGCTTTGGGAATGCGCGCAATCAAGTTTTCGCATAAAATTACCCCTAAATATGTCATTTTAAAACAATTTTTTCCGATTTTTGACTCTGGAGTGACCCCTTGATCAACAATAGCTCCAGAAAATCCTAGTGAACCGGATTCTAACAATCACAAAAGCCACTTTTTTGGTTCACCCTGTACCCTAATTGGAAGAGACCCAGTTCGGATAGTAATAACAAACCAAGAATCTCCGCTCTCTAATCTAATTTTCGCACAAAATCCTTTTTCTTCAACTCCCAGGTGGGTATTTCCCCAAATTAGGTTACGGTAAATTTGGCTTCAAACCCACCTTTTCTAGAACTTTTTGCTGCTCCCGCATGGCATTTTGCCGTTTCTTGTCCTTGCAACGTTTGTTTTGGAACCAGACTCGTATCACTCTGGCACTAAGGCCGGTCATTTCGGACAGTTGCTCTTTGGTCATTGCATCCGGGCGCGTATTGGTTCCATACATTTGCTTGAGAATTCTCAGTTGGGTCTCGCTGAGCACTGTACGCACCCGAGTTGACTAAAAATTGACACTAATTTAGAAAAATATACGTTTGGGGGTCCTCATTTCGCCACATTGGCAAAAAATAAGTACCCAATTCGCATTTTTTCGAGCGAAGCGCGAAAAATTTGAGATTTTTATGTAAAAAATGCGAAATGGGTCATCGAAAAATGCATAATTCGCCAAAAATAATATTAAATTTTTTTCTGCCCAATTCCCATTTTCGGTCGCTGATCCCCCATGGAAAAGTAACTATGAATGCAACATACCGGTTTGTCTTTCTTCTTTTTGATCCCACCACTACCGATGGTTGAACCGTTAGATGAAGATGAGGTAGACCCACTATGCCTTTGGCCAAAATGCATGAGGCCATTATTGCCCAAATTTGGGGGCACACTTGTGCTGGGTGTTTGCGGCATGGTTGGCTGTTGCAATGACGACATGGACTGTTCGTCGGAAGTCGTCGATGGAGACTTATTCGAGAGCGCCGGTGAAGCTGCCGGTGAAAGCGGGCAGCACACGTCTTTCTCGGAGCAACCAACGATCGAGTCCCACTCTTCGTCGTCTTTCACCGTCTTCACGCTAGACGGCTAAAATGGATAAATGAAATAGATGACTATATGGGGCGACAATATTGCATAATTTTGTATTTGGAGGATTTTAATAACTTAAAATCATGCATAAAATGTGAGTGGGGTTCGAACAAGATGGTGCCACTTGTCTTTAGTACAGGGTGTTCGAAAAAAAAACCGCGGTTTGGTCATTTTTGGCGAAAATTTTTCAAAAGATTTTTTCTCCAAAATAACTGATTAGGGGTATTTTTATGCGAGAAATCAATTGCGCTCATCAAAAAACCTTGAAAACGAAAAACCGTAAAACTACGATCTCGACAACCTTATCTAAAACCTACTCGTTGCCCAAAATTTTGGAAATTTTTTGAAAAAACGTAAGGAACCATGGTAAATTTTTGATCTTGAAAACCGAGATCTCGATCAGTGGCGTAGCAACAGGACAGCGCTCCGGGCAAATCCCCCCGTTTTTGGAAAAACTTTAATGTTTACCCCCCCCCCCAAATTTTGACCTCTTTGAAAAATGTTGAGGTTTACCCCTCTAATTTTGATCTTTTTTGGAAAAGTACCCCCCCCCCCTCCCCCCGTAGTTGGGGGTATGGCTACGCCACTGATCTCGATTTTTTGAATCCCGACAACCCTATCTAAAAAACCTACTCGTAACAAACAATCCTTCGGACAATAAAGCTCATCATCATCATGAACAACAAAATGCTCTCCGGATGCAAGCTGCTTATTACAAGAGTGGCATGAGAAGCAATCATAATGATAGACCAAATTCCGTGCACGCATTACCAAATCGTTTCGTTGAAATTGTTGGTCGCAACGTCGGCATTTCCGCCCGAATAACCTAAAACTGAAATTTCGATTAAAAAATATTGCCAAAATGATATCAAGGGGGCAAAAGTTCGGGGAAAAACGTGTAAAAGTTCGAGACAGACCGATAAAATTCGGGGACAACCGACAAAAGTTCGGGGGAAAACGTGCAAAAGTTCGAGGACAGATCAACAAAATTCGGGGACAACCAACAAAAGTCCGGAGACAACCGACAAAACTTCCTACCACTATCGGATTTTGCGTTTTTCGGTGTTTTCAATACAAAAAATGCAAAATCTGACAGGGGTAGTGTCCCCCAATTTTTGTCGGTTGTCCCCAAACTTTTGCACTTTTTCCCCGAACTTTTGCCCCCCTCCCTGATATGTAAATCGTGTGCTGTGTGTGTTTTTTCTACCCATCTTTCGGCTTCCTTTATACTCATAATTGCATAAGCTTGTTTTTCTAAATGCGGTCATCCCCGGAACTGTTCGCAATTCCGGGTTTTTTTCTCTCCCTCTCTGCGCCGACTACCACTTTTAGGTAGCCGAAGTTTCGTCGAGAAAAGAGTTTGTTCGTTACTCACTTCATGGCAAACAAAACCTCCCAAAATTGGGTTCATTCAAATGAGTATGTATTACCTAACCCCACAAATGAAGAGACCTATCCCCGCGCAGGCGGCTATGAAGTGAAAAGAGACGATAATCTATCGCTGCGCGCATTTTTGATCAATTCGTGCGAAATTGGTTACTGTATTTGTGCAGGACTGTGTGTAAAATTGGGAGAAGAAGGGCGTGAAGTCGACGACCGAATCGAATGAACCGACTCATTATTTACGCCTATACAAGAAATTTGAGCAAACTTCGTAGATCGAACATTTTCGAATAAAATTAATTTTCTGGGCCTTGGAAAATCTCAAATTTTTTTACGAGACCACGTTCAATGGGGGTATAAGAGCCGAAGTGGCTATTGAGTGTGATCAAGACACTAAATTCTATGCCGAAACCGCATAATCCCCCATGTTTTCGTCCAATCTTTACCACCATTCATATTTCGAATTACACAAGAAATCCGATTTTCGAAGACAACATCCCATAAGCCCCCCGAAAGAAATTCCCACGAATCTCACGAACACGCCCGATACCCGATCCTCTCTTTCCTCTTTCTTGTTCTCTTTCGACAATCGCCGTTCTTCTTTCTTTCGATTCCATGCCAGCTTCTCATATATCCAACGAGAAGCTACGGTGTGACGACGCATGGCATCCACTTGGATGCTTTAGTGGAAGAAGTAGAAGAATAGTCCAAGAAAAGCGCGAGACATCGGCTATTAGAGAAAATTAAATTCTTATCCCCAGATTTAGTCGACTTCGAACCATAATGCTTACATCACGGCTAATCTTGCGGATTACGGCAGTTTGGAGGTCAGGCCAAAAGAGAGAGAGAGAAAGGCAAAACTGTTTAAAAACAGACATAGCCATGGTCACGTTTTTCTTTGTTCGATAGCATTTAGGCTCCAAAAAAATTTTTCGTTAGGATCTATTAATTAAGAAAATTAGATGCATGATACTTAAAGCTGACTACAGCTTTTGATGTTTTTGCTATAAATTGAGAAAATTATTTTTGCTTTATTGGTTTTTGAAGGAGCTCAAAGTACATGAGAACACATGCTTATATTTTGGTGTGTTTTGGATTGCAAAAAATTCTCCATTTATTTTTTAAACTTTGAAAAAGCATCCCTGACCCTGAATCAGGGAAGAGATGTGTGCATTGAAACGAAAATAGGTTTTCAAGGTTCGGTAAAGTTCCGTTTTTTCCGAGTGGACTGGTCCTGGGAGTGGATCTCGAAAAATTTTTTTTCTCAAATTGGCTGATTTTTGGTACTCGGGGGTTTTCGGGCACGAGAAATCGATTGGCGCAAGTCCCGAGTTCCAAAAAA
>JAQGCP010001876.1:0-11426 GCA_034699885.1 Acrobeloides thornei | reverse complement strand
ATGGGGGTGGGTGGGAGAGCGAGCCCCCTTTCCGTCAACATGACATTAATATTTTTTTTTGTCCTGCCGGCGTCGGTGATTCGCTCGCCCCTTTTTCGTCGGAACACTTAGCGACCTTTTTTAGTTGAAACTTTTAAAACAAAATGCGTATTTTTAAGCAGAAAAATGCTCAAACGATTACAATTTTTATAGAAAAAAGGAAAATTTTTGGTGAAAAATAGAAAATTTTGGTCCAAAAAGTACGATTTTTTGTTGAAAAATAGACAATTTGATCGTTTTTTGGTTAAAAAATTGAAAATTTCGGTCAAAACATTTGGGCAAAAAGATAATGGGAGACCAAGTTGATTTTTTCTAGTTATTCGGGCCGGATGGGGAGTCATTTTTTATTTTGTTGGGGTATTTTTATGCAAGAAATCGATTGCGCGTATCGAAAAACTTTGGAAATGCCTCCCAGACCAAGAATTATCACATTTTCATATTTTTTTCAGTTATTTTCGGTAGGAATTCCTACTTGAAAATTTTTAAAAAGCTTGTGTATTACAACGAAGAGCTTGTAACAAATTCAAAATTTCAAACGCAATTATCTCGAAAACTCGATCGGCTCGAAAAGTATAGGCTCGGCTCACGGCGCGGCTCGGAGAACTCTAATAAAAATGACTGAAAAATGATTTGGATCAAAAAAAATTTTCGAAAAAAATGCAGGTCAAGTGCTTATCCGGGGGTTTTACGCGCTCTACCGCTGAGCTACGGGCATTTTCTTACGCCCGGCAGGATTCGAACCTGCGACCACGCCTTTATGGGAGGATAACCCGGATAAATCGGACCTTGCAATAGAGAAATCAATAAACATCACTTATATATAAAGAACATTTCGAAAGAAATGCCTTCCCATAAGTTTGAAATGAGGCGAGATGAACACAGAAAATCTTTCTTTTCCTATCATGAAAATTGATTTAAATCGTCGTTTGTAGTTTGTAAAAATTTATAGTTATTTTTAATTATTTTAAAATTTATAGTTATTTTTTTATTCAAATTTAGGTCAAAATGTAGTCAAATCGGTCAAATATTTGTCAAAATCAGTCAAATTTCGGTCAAAATTGATCATTTTTCAGTAATTTTTATCATGATCAGATTCATAAGAATAACAGAAAAAATTGAAAAACATTTTTCAACCCTTCGGGGATCGAACCCGGCCAGTTAGATTACAAAATCCACGAGCTTACGAAACTCTTTGGAAAGAACTTTGACAATTTGAGGAAGAAGGCTTCAACGGATTTGTTCGCGTCAACATTGTAAGCCATTGACAATTCATTGGAGCAATTTGAAAAAGTTATGAGTGATTTTTTATTAAATGTTTTATTTTATTAGTTTCAACACGGAAAATTCCGGATTTGGATCCGGCCCATATGGCGTAGTCAGGCACCCAGAAAGGGGGGAGGAGGTGAAAAAAAAACAAAAAATGACGGTCCTTGTCACCGATTAGAAATATGCGAATTTTGAGCACGATAATATTGGGTTGTTCGAAAAGTACCTCACCTATCTTTATTCTACTAAATCTCAATCCAAAAATCCGTTTTCGACAAAAAATTTTCAGTATTAGGCAAAAGTGTATGCTGAATACAATGCAATCGGTCTTTTTGAGGATAAGCTATGTTTTCATGTCACTATCCAGACTTTTTCAAAAAATTAGGCTTCCAAAGATTTGATCTTTTTCAAAAATGTTTATATTTGGCAAGTCGATTTTTCAAGACTATTTTTTCAGCGAAAATATCTCTTTTGTATGCCATTTTTATTTTTTATGTTTATTTTGATTACTAATACACAACATAAATATCAAAGTTTATATTTGTCATGATTTCTCATATCAAAAATATCGTTTCCATCACCAGAAAATTGAGCTTTCACTAACCATTCTTCGTAAACAGACCTTAATTTTGACCAATCTACATCCGTAATAGCAAAAACAGCAGCATCGACCCATTCTAGTCTTCGGTATTTCAAGATATCGAATGCATATCTACAAAGCATATAAATGGCCTCTACGATTCGTGGTGACTGTAAATATTGCTTATTCAAATGTGCTTTTATGCCAAGAGTGCCGTGATCAACAATGACATCGCTAAAACAGTTTTTAAAACAAACTTTTTGAGAAAACCGAGCTTTGGGTGTCACAAAAATTTTGTAAGGATACTTATTTTTTATAATGAATTTTATCAATTTCTAGAAAGATGTAGAAGTTATCCTTCTGAGGTTTTCAATACTAGACTGCTTTCTAGCTAAACTTTTTGCAAAATAATGAAATGAATTTATTTTAATAATAAAGAGAAGTAAAGTAATAAAAAGCAAGTTTTATTACAGACAGAAATTGGAAATGATCTCTTAAGTTCATTGCGAGAAAAAGTGAAAACAAGGAAATGATTTCTATGAAAACAAGGAAGTGATTTCTAGATGAAAATAAGGAGACGATCATAAAGAAAACAAGGGAATGTATATATTCACGTGAACAGACAAAGAATTTAAGGATATTAATTGTATCGTTTTTAACCAAAAAACGCGCGCTATATGACCCCCCGTTAGATACAGAGTTATTTGTTTTGAATTTGACCTTTGATTTTTTACCAATCGAATTTTCTATTCTTCTAGGAAGAGTTTTTCGATATGGTTTGTTAGCCGAAAATTATCTTGGACTTTGAAGAATGTTTAAAAAAATATTTCGGAGCTATTGAAATGACCCCTCTAGGAGCAAAAATATATAGGGAATCCGAATTTGATATTTTCGAAACGAAAGAAAGCTTTTCTGATTCAGGGAAGGCCCGTGTATTGAAGCAAAAAGTCGCAAAATGCAATTTTTGCCTAAAAAAGACCTAAAATGTGCAGAGAATCCGAATTTGACATTTATAAAATTCAAGAAAAGCTGTATATCGACGCGAAAATTTGATATACTGCTTTTCTTAAATCCGAGAAATTTTATAAATGTCAACTTCGGATTCCCCGCACATTTTTACCCCAAAAGGGGTCATTTTAGGCAAAAATCAAAAATTTTTGCTTCAATACACAATACGCCTTCCCTGAATCAGAGAAGCGTTTATTGCTTCAAAAATGTCAAATTCGGACTTCCCGAATATTTTTATCCCTAGAAGGGTCATTTTCAGGAAAAAATTTTCAAGTGAGTGGCCTCCTTCTCCTGTTGTGTAGTAGCTCCTCACCTCCCTGGTTATAAGTCTGGGCTCGCTCGATGCGTACGCACCGCGCTCAAATCCTACTTTTTCAGCAAAAATATCTCTTTTATATGTTATTTTTATTTTTTATGCTTATTTTTATTACTAATACACAACATAAATATCAAAGTTTATATTTTTCATGATCTCTCACATCAAAAATATCGTTTCCATCGTCAGAAAATTGAGCTTTCACTAACCATTCTTCATAAACGGGCCTTAATTTTGACCAATCTACATCCGTAATGGCAAAAACAGCAGCATCAATATTCTCTCCATCCTTGATTTGATATTGCCTTAAAATGGATTCAAAGAGAAAACCATGTCTTTGAACAAAATCTTTAGCCGGAACATTATTGTTATTGATGACCCATTCTAGTCTTCGGTATTTCAAGATATCGAATGTATATCTAAAAGCATATAAATGGACTCTACGATTCGTGGTGACTGTAAATATTGCTTATTCAAATGAACTTTTATGCCAAGAGTGCCATGGTCAACGATGACATCGCTAAAACAGTTTTTAGTCACAAGTTGAGATGCAAGTTACAAAAAGTATAATCTTGCATAGACAAGAACGGGATCGAACGATCGTTCAAATAACACATGACAGAAATGATCAAAAACAGGACGAAAATTGTGCTTGTAATTCCCTTCATCGTCCCAAACAAGGAAATGGTTCTTATCGTCCTGTTCTTGTTCGTTCCGTTATTGTGTGTGCCAATCTTGACATCGGCCAGAAAAATGCGAATTTTGAGCACGATAATTTTTTGTTTATTGTGACAAAGGAGATGACAATTTGTCACCATTGTCACTATGAACAATTGATGTGGTCAAAATTCGCTTATCTGGCCGATGAGGGCGCTTATAAGGCGTTTACGCTCGAGTACAAAAAAACTGTAAGCCTTTGGCGCATTAGAAAAAATGTCGGACTTTGTGCAAAAATAGTCAGAAATTGTCCACAAATGAAAAATTCCAAAAATCTTACAAGAAAACTATATTTTTGTGCAAAAACTGCGTTGGCGCGCGCCGGTGTGCGCCAACGCTTACAGTGTTTTTGCTCGCGCCAACGCCTTATGAGCATCCTGAAAAGCATGTTCACTTTTTGTAACTTGTGTACCCCTAAACTCAAGTACTGACCAAAATCTCATCCAACCATAGACATGGTTATTATTTTTATCAATGATTACATAACAATATTTGCTTGCCCAGTAATAATCTTTCATGTACCATGCCCTAGGATCTCGTTGCCATTTCTTTGGTCTAGTAAGTGAGAGATTTTGGATATCGTTAGGACTGCCAAGAGCTTGATATAAACTATCAAAATGCCATTGTTCCAATGGTTCTAGCTTTACATAAATTCCATTCAGTATCTTTTTATCGGGTAGTCGTGGTAATGGATAATATCGGTATCTTTCTGGGATGGCGTTTGGAGTTTTGTAAATTTCTGGAGTGTTTCGAAAAGTTACTAAAATGAGGTTATTTTTTGGGTCGTTTGATGTTTCGAAACTTGACATTTGCGCCATACGAGCTAAGCTTACATAAAGCCACGAACCCTAACTACTAGACCACATGGGATTGAGTAATGAAACTCATTGTTTACCCAAACATTCCCGTCAGCCGAAAAAATCACGGTCATTTGATGTTTCGAATCGTTTTTATGTTTTTGAGGATATAGAAAGCTAATCTTGATGGTCTTGGTGTCGTTAGAAAGTTGGATTTCGTAGCAATCGAATGGCACTAAAATCGTGCCATAACCCTTTCGATTGCGGAGTTATGGCATATTTTGGTGTCATTCGATTGCTACGAAATCCAGCTTTCTAATGACACCAAAACTATCAGGATTGGCTGTGTATTTCCCGAGAAATCTTCAAAAATATATTAAAAGTTTCAAAATGTCAAGTTTCGAAACATCAAAAGACCCTAAAGTATACTACTTTTTTCTAACTTTATTTTTTTACCGTTTGCTTCAGCAAACACTCGATTCCGGATATCTTCATATTGTTGAATCGATTGACCATTTTGATCAACATTCAAATCATCCATCCATTCTTCCACAATCCGCCTCAGTAAAGACCATTCAGTGCTTAAAACTGAAGTAATGAGCATATCATTTTCCTCAACAATCTGATTGTAATCGTAATATTCATCTTGTTTCATTCGCATATTCCTATGCACACCTTCATATTGGTTTCCGAAATCCTCTAAAGCTTTATTAGACGCACTATTACGCACTACATCCATAAAATGGATCCGACGATAGCCTAATTCAAATGCATGATTGATTAAAAGCCATTGGATTTCAACATTGATTCGGGATCTTGGCCCTTTAAGAAAGGTAAATGCTCTTCCCAGTTCTATGGTACTGTGTTTGGGGTTGATTTGAAGGTATGAGCGTTAGGCGACAATTCTTCCAGTTTCTATAAATTTTAGCATTATGTTAGAGGACCACTGAACTTTTGAACGGACCTCGAGAATTTATTTTTAAACGAAAGAGGAATGTTTACTGATCATTTTTTGTTTTTACGGCACCCCTTGAAAGTTGAACCCTTTCGAGATAATTGCGTTTGAAATTTTTGAACAAAATTTCAAATATGTTTGTGTATTGAAGCAAAAGGAATTGACTCCAATCGTGTTCATTGCTTAGGTCAATAAAAGCTATCTATTGAAACGATTTATCAAATATTATAAAAAATCAACCTTTGTCATTTTTCTCTAAATTTGTCGCGCCTGTCAGCGATAAAAAGCAAGATGATTAAGATGATTTTTGAATTTTTGTTGAAAAACTCAAAAAATTGCCTTGATTCTTCTTATGTGTTGCTGTAGTTTGATCCATCTCTCGTAAAAAAATTGTCTGATTTGATCTGATCCGGATCAGAGTAGTGGCAAAATGATGGATCAGAGACAATACTGCTACCTACCCCGATTAATACAGACATAATTCAAGTCAGTTTTTGAGGCTTCGTTTTCAATCAATTTTTGCAGATTTTCTTCAAACTTTTCTCGACTTTCTCCTTAGCAGAAGACCACGGAAAAGATCCCAATTTCCTGGCCATGTATGTAATTCATACAACTCATCTACATGTTTCTTTATATCTAATGGTTCTGCTCTTACAAAGCGTCCATGAATAGGAATACGTTGAGGTATTTTAGCTGCCCAATTTGTAAGCATTTTGGCATAGCCTAAATTTTTGAGTCGAGCCATATAAATTTCCAGCTTTCAGAATTGCTTCGAATCGTTGTAGAAAAGTTATCCTTCTAACGTTTTCAATATTAGACGGCTTTCTAATAGACCTTTTGCGAAATAATGGAATGAATTTATTTTAATAATAAAGAAGTAAGGTTAATCAAAAACAAGTTTTATTGAAGACAGAATTTACCAGAATGAAAACATGGAAGTGATTCTTATGAAAACAATGAAGTGTATATGTTCATGTGAAAAGACAAAGAATATGAGAGTATTGATTTTATTGTTTTTTAACTCGAAAACACGCGCCATTTGATCTCGGCAAGATCATACGGAGTTTTTTTGTTTTTGGATTTTTTTCAAATTAAAACCTTAATCGAATTTTCTATTCGTCTAGGAAGAAATTTTCGATCCGGTTTGTTAGAATATAGTTTGGACTATGAGGAATTTTTTTAAAAATATTTCAAAGTCCATCGACTTAAAGGACCAGACCAATCAGTTACAATCATATGAAAAATGTTGGCAAAGATCAGGATCAGGTCAGTCAGATCAATCATATGAAAAATGTTAGGAAAGATCAGGACCAGTTCAATCAGTTACAATTATATGAAAAATGGGAGAAAGTTCCCTTTACACATGCATTTATCATAAAAAAATCTATGACTTCTAAAATGGTCCTTTTTCTGTCAGAAAACCCCTAGAAAGTGGCTTTCTAGGAAAAGTTTATGCGAGGAATCGATTGCGCGCATCGAAAAATTCGGAAAAATTTTTCCGGAGGTCAAAAAATGGAAAAAATTGCACCAAAATTAGGGATTATAAGTTTTAGCCCCAATAAAATCATTTTTAGGGGTAATTTTTGGCGAGGAATCGGCTTCAAACATTTTCAACACGCAAAAACCACTCCTAAACACTCGAAAATCGAATTTTATCTTGAATTTTAGTGATAATGGAGATGAACTTTGATAAAATTTTCGACTATTTTCTGATCAAGTTTTTGATTTTACGACAAAAAATTCGATTTTCGAGTGCTTATAGTGTTTTCGCGCGTTGAAAATGTTTGCAACTGATTCCTCGCCAAAAATTACCCCTAAAAATGATTTTGTTGGGGTTAAAACTTATAATATCTAATTTTGACGCAATTTTTTCCACTTTTTGACCCCCGGAAAAATTTTTCAGAATTTTTCGATGCGCACAATCGATTCCTCGCATAAACATACCCCTAAGAGTCACTTTCTAGGGATTTTCTGACAGAAAAAGGACCATTTTAGAAGTCATAAATTTTTTTATGATAAATGCATGTGTAAAGGGAACTTTCTCCAAGGTTTTTAAAATTTTTGAGAATCGATAAATTTGTGTTTGAATTAAAATAATAGTTTAAAAAAATCTTACTCTTCAGTCAAAGCTTTAGCATCTCGTCGTTTTCTTGAAACAGCACCATATTGACGCTTTTCACGGTTCCTAAAATCCAAAATATAGTTTTTATATATTTTTTGAAAAAGATCAATAAATTTGTTTTTGTATTAATGAATGTGAAATAGATTAAATGTTTTTTGCAAATTTCCGAGAAAAAAGTTTGAAAATTTTTCAAAAATAAAATAAGCAATTTTTTCGTACTTCCATTTTCTGTACTTATTTTTATATGAAACATTCATAAAACTTGATAAAAATTGAAAAAAAGAAATTTAGTTACCCCCGGAGAGGTGTCATAAAACGGTTTTGTATTGAGGCGAAAATGCAACAAACCCCTAACTAACCCCACCCCTCCCAAAACCCCTAACTAAGCCCCCCCCCTCTCGACCTCTAACTAAGCTCATGGGCTTAGTTAGGGGTTTGACTGTACTTTGTTGGGGTCACCAACAAAGAAACAAGTTTCAACCCATGAAAGTAATATATCGCTGAATAGTTATTCTTACTTTGAATTATTGTGTATATTACAGCTTGCCTAATGGGCAGTGTCCAATGTAGAGTAGAGAAAACCGATAAAACTCGTTCGGTTTTTATCTTTCGGTTTTTTTAAACAAAATTTTCGCGATTTTGTTTAATTTTCGCTTTTAAGCTGAAAATGCTCAGAAAAAGGCATTTTTTGATGAAAAATGATGCTTTTTAATTTTTTTAAATGAAAATCTGGACATTTTAAGAGAAAAATTGGTCATTTTTAATGAAAAATAATTTATCGATTTTTTCAACTTTTTTGGTTTTTTAACCTTCAGTTTCGGTGGATTATTTTCTTTCAGTTTAGATTTTTTAATCGGCTTTTAAAACATGCGATTTCGGTTCGTTTTTTTCGGTTTTGGTTTCCCCACTCTAGCCAGTGGAAAGTGTCCAGAATCCCCAAAATGGGCAGTATTCGGGGTCCAATTGCGCATATCGGAAACTAGGAAGTGGAAAATGCTTCAAAATCCACTGTAAATCCAACTGTCCACTTTCCAATGTGCGCAATTGGCCCCAGTATCTGGCCTCTCTGGATCAGATTCGAGATCTTTTGGGGCCCGGGAGAATTTCGATCTCTGTTTGAAATTCGAACATTACTTACTCAACAATACCATCTTGTTCGTCCTTAACTGGATCGTTCTCATTAGATTTGGCTAGAACAGCGAATGCCACAACAAAGGTAACTACTAAGAGCGTTCTCATTATGAAGACAATCAGAAGATTTAAACTCTGATCATTATCACAAAAATTCAACTGCTTTTATATTGAAAATTTAACCTACAAACATAGATTTATTGTAAAATAGGTGGAGTTAAAACAATAATTGATATAAGGAATTTATTTTTATCAAAAACAAATCTAAAAAATTATTACTCATTTTGTAAATATTCATTAATATCACTACCAAAAAATTTTATTGTTAATTTTTGTCGGTTTTAACCAGATTTTTATTTCTAATATAC
Organism: Acrobeloides thornei; assembly: GCA_034699885.1. Classification (NCBI taxonomy): domain Eukaryota; kingdom Metazoa; phylum Nematoda; class Chromadorea; order Rhabditida; family Cephalobidae; genus Acrobeloides; species Acrobeloides thornei. The sequence continues at coordinate 2,127 of JAQGCP010001876.1, read as the reverse complement.
AGTCAAACCCCTCACTAAGCCCCCTTCCGGGGGGGGCTTAGTTAGAGGTTTGACTGTATATGACTAATAATGAAATTGGCTAAATTAGGTATTTGGTCATTAGTAGCTTCTTGAAATTGTCTTAATTTATATTCTATTTTACCCAATAGTTTCATTGTTAAAATTTTTACAACATACCATTTTTTGAAATTAGGTATATTCAATTTTTGAAGATTTGAGTTTGTTTTTTAAAATTTAAATGCGCTAATATTCACTTTGTGAAGATTCATTTTTTCTTTTTAATAGTTTTGCCGGAAAATGTGAACATTTACCATTTGTGTGAACTTTCTAAACAAAAACTGTTAAGAGGCGTTTTTCTAAAGAATCGAGTTTTGCCCCGTTTTTGCACAAGGGATCATTAGAATCAAAGTTCTATAAATTTGTTTATAGAACTTTTCTGTAAATTTGTTTATAGAACTTTTCTATAAATTTGTTTATAAAACTTTTCTGTAAATTTGTTTATAGAAATTTTCTATAAATTTGTTTATAGAAGTTTTATAAATTTGTTTATAGAAAGTTCTACAAATTTGTTTATAGAAAGTTCTACAAATTTGTTTAAAACCATTGCAGACCCTAGGTTTTCGGGATCATAGATTACGAATATTCTATTTATAATTTGCCATATCTTTTGGGTAAAAATGGCTTTTGGTCGCCGAATCGAACCCGCGCCCTATGAATGAAGTTGAAATTCATGAAAATTTGTGCATATCCACATTTTTATGCGGGATGGCTATATTTTTCCATGAAAACTTTTGGCAAAATTGGAAAAAAAGTTATAGATTTTTTGAGGTTTTTCGTTTTTTCCAATTGTTTCAAAAGTTTTCATGGAAAAATAGTGCTATCATTTCCCCGCATAAAAATATGGATATGCACAAATTTTTATGAATTTGACAGCAAAATAAAAAATGACTTTTGGTTGCGGAATTGAACCCGCGCCCTATGAATGAAGGCCGAGCCAGGACTGTCATATGAAATTTTTGAATTAAAGTATCGGACCCTTTAAAAAAAGCAAAAATAAAGCAATGGTTTTGAAAAAAATTAAAAAAATTATACTTTAAAAAACATTTTTTACAAAAAAAGCCTTAACATTTTTTGGCAAAAAATGGCTTAAAAATGGCATTTTTGGCACAAAAAAGCGCATTTTTTATCAAAAATAGCAATTTTTGAGCATTTTTTTTCAAATTTTCACAAAATCTATAAAAAATCGAAACAAAATTGCTTTTTTTATATCTCAAAATAAAAAGAAATTTTCAAGAAATTTGGACTACCCAAAAATTGGATATTTTGATCATAGATGGGCCCAGTGGACTTTGCGTGAGGGGAAAATCACAGAAAAAAATTCTCTAGGTCCAAATCTATGAGAAAAAGCCAGATCATTAGGTAAAGAACGCTACACACCAATATCGAAAATCACTAACAAAGTCAATAGATCCCGAAAAATGTAAGGGATCGTTCAAATGTTACGTAATCATTTTCAAGAAGTTGAAAACGCCATAACTTTTTCCTGAAACAATTTCGACAACTTTTCTTTGCAGACCCCCCCCCCTAAACCATACCCCATTTTAGGGGGATCTGCAAAGAAAAGTCGAAATTCCTTCAGGAAAAAAAGCTACGGCGCTTTCAACTTCTTGAAAATGATTATGTAATATGTGAATGACCCCTAAGGAGGACCCCATTTATCAATTTTTTGGGGTCGGAAAATGATTTTTTTTTGTTTAGCATTTTAAAAGTACTAGCATAAATTGCTGATTACGGAAAACATAAAATTTCGGGGTGGAAACTTCAGTTTCACTGGTTTTGGGCCCCTTAAAGCATATAATCTTATAATAAAGAAAGTTTTGTGTTATTTTTCATTATCAGATAGCGCAAAATACCATTTTATATGTCAGTTAAAAAGGATCAAAAACATTGGCACTATTCCACTTTGGGGGTGGCCACCAACGTAGTTCCGAGTCATAAAAATTTTTTTCTAAAAAATGACCCTCTAGGGGTAATTTTATGCGGGAAATCAATTCCGCGCATTCCCGAAGCGTGAAAATGCTTCCCTGACCCTGATTCAGGGATGGGGTGGGTGTATTGAAGCGAAAA
>JAQGCP010001875.1:0-11429 GCA_034699885.1 Acrobeloides thornei | reverse complement strand
ATGTCTCATATTTTTCATTCTGAAATTATTTTGCCTTCATCATATGTTTCTTCGTCCCCAAATGTCACATCCCCAAATGTCACATCCCCAAAAGTCCGCCCCCAAATGTTCATCCCCAAATGTCACATCCCCAAATGTCCGTCCCCAAACAGTCCGGCGTCAAATTTTTCAATTCAATGGAAACGGAAAATGATAAGTATATATTGGGTGTTCTATGAGCAAGATGCGAAATTAGATAAATTCATGTTCTGGCCACTGTCTTCATGCAATGTTTACTATTCGTGTCAGACACAAACATTTCCATTTCATTCAGATGATTTTTTAAAAATAATTTGATTTGTTTAGTTTATAGTAAAAAATTATGGACGAAAAACCTAGTTTCAAAAATGAATACACGTTTGGGTGGAATTTTTTAAAAAGTTTCCTTAAATTATCACCTCTATTGTATTCAAATTTTTTGGATTTATCTTCACTTTTTACTTTAATTACTTTGATTTGCAGCATATTAAGTAAGACAATATATCGATTTTTGTTTTGAAAGTATAATTTAGGTGAAGTTGTTGGTTATTATATTGGTTTAATACCCGGAAAAATGTATGGTGACCTCATTAATAAGGATGAATCAAACTTTTGGCATTTATTTTGGACTGGAACTCTTATGTATATAGCAAAATGTTTGGTAAATATTTGAAATTTTTATAAAGTAACTATATTTAAGAATAGTTGCTAGCGCTCATTTCATTTTTTTCCTGGTTATTGTATTTATCATGGAGGAAAAATTTAGTTAATGCATTGCAAAGCCGCTACTTTTCTAGTCAAACCTTTTATAAGTTGAATTGTATCGATTCATATGGGATCGATAATCCGTAAGTTATGTTGTTAAAGTTTTAATAGAATTAGAGATCAACGATTAACACAAGATGTAGAGAGAATGTGTAACCAGCTCGCTATTTCAGTTCTACCTGCTGGGCTTATTGGACCATTTGTTGTAGCATATTATACATGGAAAACATGGAAAACGTAAAGCTTACTGTTCTCATAAAATTAAGAATTTTTAGCGCAGGACCATTTGGTGTTGGAGTGATATATTTATATTTTATTATTGGGACAGTTATTAATAAAATTCTTATATCTCCCCTATCAAAATGGAGTGCTCGTGTTGAACTGAATGAAGGAAATTTCAGGTATATGAAACTTTTTTAAATTAAAAATATTTAAGGTATAAGCATGTTACCATTAGAGATAATTCTGAACCAATAGCATTCTATCGAGCTGAAGAATTTGAAAATTTTGAGTCCAATAAAGCATTGTACAAATTATTGCAATGTCAATTACGGTTAATGTTTTGGCGTTTTCCAAACATTTTTTGGATGCAATTTTTTGATTATTATGGAGGATTATTGAGCTATGCAATACAGTATATCCCAATCTTTTTAATGCATTCATACGATGGTAGTAAAGATATTGCCACAATAATTTCTAATGTATGTTAATAATTTTTTTGTTACTAACAAAACATACGATCGGTTTAAAAATAGTAAATTATTGTTTTGCAATCACTTTTTAAATTCACGTTTTAGACACTGTCTCTGGAAATTTTTAAGAGGCAACATCTTACAGGGTGCCCCATAAAAAAGGTGCTTTTGAGAGTTTTGCGCGATTTTTCAAATTTTTTAAAGTTGTTTAGTTTTCACAAAAAAATTTATAACAGAAAATTACATCTTCATTTCTAATTTATGCACCTAACAAATATAAATAAATATAGAACGCATTCGTTTATATCTACCTCATTAATAGCTTTACAAGAATGACCGATGTTGCTTCAACTGCTGGTGAAATGTCAGGGATTTTACAACGGTAAATCTTAATATTTTCTTTAAATTCAAATACTTTATTATTTAGAGTTGCCGATTTTGTTAGATGTATGGAAAATATGCGCTTTCTTAATTGTTGCGAAAATTTCGAAAACACTGCACGAAGTACTGTTACTTCAAATAATGAAAATTCTGATGAAAATTTTATTTATGAAATTGAAGATTTAACATATTCACTTCCATCAGATACAAATTGTATTCTTTTAGAAGGTTAAAAAATATTTATTTTTTAGCCCTATACATTTTAGGATTAAATCTAAAACTTAAAAATGACCAAAATTTGCTCATCACCGGGCCGAGTGGTTCTGGTAAATCTTCATTATTAAGAATTATCTCATGCCTATGGAAACCAAAACAAGGAATTATAAGAAGAAATATTGGCTTCAATGATGTATTATGTATTCCCCAACGCGTATATTTCCCAACTGGTAATTTAAGCCTGAGACAACAAATTTGTTTTCCTTGTACAATATCGAATAATTTTGCTCCAGAAGGTGATAGTTTTTCAATATATTAAACAATAAATTTTTTAGACACTGCACAAATCGAAAACATTTTGAAAACATTGAAACTAGACTCATTGCTTGTTCGTTGTGGTGGTTTAGACAATTTAATCGATTTTGAATGGTATTAGTTTTTCTATAGTAGTTTTAAATTTGTTGTATAACCCTTTCTTTTTATTGCAGAATGGCTATTTGTTAATGGGACTACAGTAGTAGTTCCGGCCATTTTTTCTGTTCCGTGTTCCGTTTCTGTTTAAGTTCCTAACCCTACTGTTCCGGTTCCGATCGTTAGACCTGTTCCACGACAGCCCTGGTTGTGAGGGATCGGGACCGTGAATTTTTCCGCTCGGAATAGGATGAAGTAATAAGACATTTTCACTTCAAACCGGAGGAGATAGAGCGAATTTTCCCCCATTGGTACCCTTCCAGAACCCACCCCTTCCCTGAATCAGAGTTAGGAAAGCGTTTCCAGGGTTCGAAAATGCGCGCAATCGATTTTTCGCATAGAAAAACCCATCAAGAACGATTTGCTGGCAAGTTTTATAGCGTTTTGGGGGGGGGGGTGTTCCCACTTTTTCAAGTTTTGTTCAACCGTGTACTGTATATGCAAAAATTGAAAATGATATCAAAGTTTTTCAATTTTTAGGAAAGAAACCTTGACTCCGGGTGAACTACAGAGGTTGTCATTTGCTCGTGTTGTATATCAGAAGCCAAAACTTGTAATCCTTGATGAAGCTACTAATTCTTTACCAAATGATATGGAAGCGACAATTTATAGATTGCTTAAAACAGTATTTACAATTAAATATATATAGGAGGGCCCAAAAATCAGCAAAATTTATTAAACCTATACCTTTTTCACTAATATGTTTTCGATGTAGTCATTTCAATTATATTGAAGTGATAGTCCATATACAGGGTGTTCCAGAAGCTCTGTTATATTGGATGCTTGGCAGGGATGTATGCAGGATCTTGCGACAGAGGGGGTTGAACTTATAAAAGTCGAAAAAAACCATAAAAATAAAAGGGAAAATCCTTAGGTTTATTTTTTCCTTAAGTTATTTTTATGACGCGGCTTTGTCACAACAAAAGTGGCTGAAGCCCTCTACCCTCCCCCCGGCTTCGCCCATGGTTTTGAACGTTTTGTTTATCCCATATTTCGTTCTGAAAATCTTTTTCAATAATCCCTTTTTCATTATTTTATTTAAGGAATGGAGAAATTTTTGGTAAAGCGGATACATATTTCATCAAACATTCGGGTCAATGCTTAATTTAAAGAGTATGTAAATTTCTGATTTATTTTGATGATTTTGCAAAACCGCTATCATTTTTGATTAAAATTTTTCAAAACATTGCTCGCATCAAGACGCATTAGAATCTGTGGTCGTCAATAAATTTAACCTCCGTGAAAGGTATAAAAATGAATTTTCCGGAGTAATTAATGTTTTACAAAGTTGTTCACACTCTTAAAAATGGACGTAGGAACCCCCAAAAATAAAACAAACATACGCATCCCCTAAGAGGATGCGTTAAATCATATCGCAAAAATATCATTAAAATACTGAAAAAAATCAGAAATTACGAAATTTGCATATTTTTTAAATTAAATATAGCCAAGAATGTATGATCAAATATATGAATTTCAGTTCACCAAAAATTACTTCATGCCTTAATTGTATATAATGGAAAAAGAATTTTCGAAAAAGCTTTTCTAGAACTAGATATGGAAGTCAAAGCACCCAATGTAACAGAACTTTTGAGACACCACACTGTAAATCAATAGGTTAGCTTACGTTTGAACGGATTATGAGCTCCCCATATAAAACAATATAAATTTAGAACGAAATCCAATATATTTCTGCTGGTCATAGAGAGTCTTTGCGGAAGTTACACGATTTAGAACTTAAATTAGATGGAAAAACAGGCTATAACATTCTAGAAATCATCAATTGAAGTTTGATGACAATTTTGTATTTACATATCCAGTTTAAACAGTTCTATAGTCACAACCCCCGAGCGCTTGGCTCCCGGTACTTTATAGAATTATTATTTAATTGTATTGTTTAAAATAAAAAATTCATAAACTTTGCTTTCTCATATTACTTTTGTGTTGGAAACCAAACTTGGACAATATTAATTTATACAACGTTAAGTATAAAAATAATTGTAATAAAAGCCTTCATTATGATTATGAAATAAGCATTGAGATACATATGTTTTGTGTAGCTTGCATGGCATAAAAATATACTTAAAAGAAGCAAAAAATATATATGCAAAAAACACATTGAAATTTTGAATTCCTTTAAAAAATTGAAGTAAATTTATTTTTCGAATTTTTTAAGCCAACCCCGATGCATGCTTCATTTGCAGGAGCTCCCTCACCCCATAAATTCACCTCCAACAAGAGGCCCCCTCTATGTAAGGTGTACCCTGAAGTCAAAGTTGAAAATTAGCGTCGGCATCGTTTTCCCATGTTGACCTTCCCCTCCACCGAGTAAAAAAAATCAGCGCTGGAACGCTAAAATAGCCGAGATACGGCGCCCCTTTCAAAAAGCCTTAAAAATTTAAAAAATTGAAAATTTTCATTTTTTAGAGGATATCCAAATTTTTTTGTTTCTTGCACATCTAAAGCATTTAAATTGGTGGTCTATTTGGATTAGTGGAATCATTAATGTTTGGAGCCATGGCCGCTGTGCGATCTCCTTCAATAATCACTTGTGTTAAGTTTCTCAAGTTTCCATTTGGACATGCCCGATAAAGTAAGATAGCGAAATAAGCAAACGATCCGCCAATCATAACACAAAAGACCTTAAAATATCATAGAAACTATATAAAATTTAAGCGTACCGTCGAAAACAAATAAGTAATAGTCACAGATGTCGCATATCTGAACGAATAAAAGATACTAACAAAGCAAATTAAAAACGAGATTGCAAAAAGTAAAATTCCAATAATAGAGTAGAAAAATGCCTTAAAAACAAATATTTAAATATAATAATCTTAAAACTTACAATTAGTGAAAAAGGTATGAAAACGAATCCATGACCAACTTGGTAGGTTTTGCGTTGGAGGCCAAATAAATGAGCTAACCAAATAAATAGAATACTGAAGAATGAAGTCCAACCAGAAAATATAACAAAGCCAGTACCTCCTAGCCAATAAGAACCAACATACAAAGTGATAATAAGTGCCAAGCTTCCCGCCTAAATATTATCAATAGAGTATCTAATGGTGCAAGGTAGGTGGCCCTTTCGAAATTTAAAATATCCTACAGTCAGCCCTCGATAAGCACCACCTTTTTCAGGTCCCGGCGGACTGAATTCCGCGAGAATGCGTTAAATTAAAAATATACCCATTGAATAGTCATCAAAGAGCCATAAGGCCAGCCTTTTGGAAAACTTGCGTCCATCTCCATATTAACTAAACATAGTAATTTTTTAAGAGATAATTTTATAAAATATATATTCTATAATTTAATTTTTGAAATGATTACGCATTATTTTTAAAATGCCTCTATATTTCTACTTTACAACGCTTTATAAAAGAACATTAATATATACATTTTGCCAAACAAATTATCTATACGGAATTTTGATATATTTGAAGTCTAGTTATGAAATTTTTTATTTAAAAACATAACTATTTACATATATTATACAAATTTAAAAACATTTAAAAAATAAATTAAAATTACTATAAGGATAGGTAAAAGGAAAGAGAATGACAAAGAACACGTACGAACTCATGATTAGGGACCGTCACGGGTTTTTGGAAAACTGGTTTTTGGAGAATGTGCGCAATCGATGCCTCGCATAAAATTATCCCTATAAGGATTATTTCGAGTATAAAAAAAATCGGGTACAGGTTCTTGATTTTTTGAGCAAAAACTTTTTTCCGTAACTGGATGTCGAACCCGGCTTCATTGTAGTGCAACTGCCGAAAGCTTCGCCACTGCACCAAAGAGGCTTGATACAATACTCCTGACGGTCCCTACTCATGGTCGACAATTTTGATAAAACCTATATATTTTTGTAGGGCATACTCGACTTTTCATCAAAAATGAAAAAATGAGCTGCTTAAAATCTATCCTATAGGGGATAGCCGTTAGAAGCCTTTGTTTTATGCATTTAGTTATTAAAGGAACAGTCCGGTCGGGAAAAAGTTGCATTTTTGTTGATATTCTGAAAGTTCATAAAACATGGAGGATTTTTTGTTTTTACGGTAAATTTGGAATCTCACGTTGTCGAGATAATTGCATATGAAGTTGGCAAATTTTTAAAGTTATTTATTACAACGAAAACTTGCACCTGGGTTTTTCTCAGCGTTGCATGCGGGAATATTCCCGATTCTCGTTCCAAATTCCACTTGAGCAATTCAGCCGTAAAGACAAAAATGTTTCATTTTTTATGAACTTTCAGAATATCTATAAAAAGTGGCAACTTTTTCCGACCGGACTGGTTCTTTAAGGCAATATTCGTATAAAACATTTTATAAATAACAAAGCATAGAACAAAAGCAACTTTTAACGGCTATATCTCCTATGGGATAGATTTCAGCATCTAATTTTTTCATTTTTGACGGAAAGTCGAGTATCCTTATAAAACTATATAGGATTAGTAAAAAATTTGGACCGCAAGTTCGGACGTGTTGCTTGTGAAATCAAGTAGGAAAATAATGAATCATCAATTCGTCATTCGTATAAAAAGTTGTAAATAGAATTTATTTCAGTAAATAATTTTCAAAAATAGGAAATGATGGTTTGAATCGTATATTTACAAAGGAGACGGATATATCAATCTGATGCGATATGGTTTTCGGCACTTCTATAGTTTTGCGCTCACCTTTAAAATTGACCCGATTTTATTTTTCTTTGTAAAACTTTCAGCGATAAACAATTTCTTAACCGTCTGCAATTTCATTTGTTTACTTTCAATTATATATATTTCACTCTTTATCGTCATCATACCTTAATCATTTAGCTATGAATGTTCTAAAGGGATTAAACATCAAGAGCCTATTAAAGCTTTTACAGAAGTCAGATGATGAATTTTTGGACTTGCTTAAAGAAATGAAACTTGTTTATGCTACAAGAACGTGTCCAGCCTGCAGTCATCAAATGAAAGTTACTAAGATCGAAAAAATTTGATTTGGCATTGTTCTTACAGGTGTGCCCCTAACCAACCAAGAAACAGAAAACGAATTTCTTTTTTCAATGAGAATTGCTTTGAAGGAACTCATCTTTCACATAAAGAGGTTAGTTTTTTAAAATTTTTCATTTTTACTGGTCAAAGCACTGTTTGAAATACGAGGAAATCCAACATGAAATGAGACGAGAAGATAGTAGTACTCTATCACAAAATTTCGTCGACCCTAAATCCGGTTCAACTACGAATCATGTGAAATCTGAGTGGCAAAAATTTAAGATGGAGAATAGGAAGAGATATGGAACAAGAAGAACAGTTTTTGAATCTTATTTTTCTGAGTATGTATGGCGTAAATTATTTAGTGGAAATGATACTATGCTTAATTTGTGGTCTCAAATTGTTAATATGAAAAATCATCAAATTGAGGTGTAATTGTGATTATTTGCTTTGTTTTAGAATAAATAAATATTGAATATGTTTTATTGATAAAGTTTTATTAAGAAAAATAAAATCGAGTCAATTTTAAAGGTGAGCGCAAAACTATAGACGTGTCTGATGCGATATTGTTTTCCTGTTTTGTCAAACGACATGAGATATATTTTTGAAAAAAATTCCCTGTTTTTAAAAGCAACAATATTTTTAGAAAAAACTTTTTAAATTAAATAAATCATAAGGGAGACCCTTTTGAAATTTCGGACGAGAGGGATAGCATGTGACATGGTTTTCGAAAACTCGCGCGAATACCCCCCTCCCTCTGGACTATTATGGAGGGTTGTAAATATATGATTTGAATCAAATCCTTTAAGCCATCACACTCGCTTATCTACTACACTGGGTCCGTTTCCCAGGGTTTGGTAGATTAGCGAGATTCGAATATGTATAAATAAATAAGAAGCACAAAAATTTATTTAAATAAGGCTTTCTGACATTTTCCACGTATAGCCCAAAATAACTGTGTTGAGTCGGTTTTGACCCAGCTTTCTGCATCTACTACATACCCATTAACTCTTTCAGTAATAAGAATTTTGTCATCAACACATACCAAAGAAACCATTCGACCTCTAAATTTTTATAAGTTTAATAGTTTTGTAAACCAATAACTAATTTTAAAAACCGTTTTTAGTAATCAAGACTTTTTATTTTTTTAACAATAGTAATAAAAAAGTTTTTATATATATGCAATTATTTTTCTATTCGAGTACTACATTTCATGAACACTAAATTTACCTTTCCTATTTGCTAGTAATACCGGCGCTACTTTTACTAATTTTTATCGTTCCCGGCGCTACTTTTATTAATTTCCAAAATCCTGATTTTTTCACATATTTGCGATTAACTTATTACTGAAGCGAAAACGTGCTATAAGTGTCTATATTAAAGTTGTAGGGCAGATCTCCATCTTTATTTTGAGTGGTCAATGAAGTCTCAATTCAATTTCTACGAGGAGTTATGACCCTTTTACTAAAACGAAAAATTTCGAGTGCACTCTCAAAAAATAACGCTCAATACAACACTGACACACTTTTTTTCAAAAAAAGTCTTCTATGATTTTGTTCAGCATAAAAAGTTCTGCTAAAACATACCAAAAGTCTAGGAAGGCCGTGCTATTGTTAAACTTATTGACCCTCAAACAGCCTAAATATCCGTAATGCGTTTTTTGAATCTCCTGAGACCACAGAAGACGCTTTTTGAAGCTTCTGGATCTCTAGTTACTTCAGCAGAGCAGACTAATGGAGATTTATGTTCTAGGGGTCCAAAAAATTTTAATTCTGATACCTCTATATTACATCTAAATTTACCTTCGACCACTTCTTTCGGCTGTACGGTTAGATTCAAAACAATATTCTATAGGTCCCCTACGACTGTGACATGAAAATGTTAAATCCAAATCTATTGCAATATTTAACATAGTGGATAATGCGACGGGATCAGATAATGAAAAAGATGTTGCGCCTTGTTTTATTTCCGGTAGTTTACCATTTACTATTGGAAAATCACTAAATATTTTCATGATACAATAATACTTATGCTTTTTTACTTTACCTTTTTGGCTGTTGAAATAATATGGGCATTTGTGACATTACTGAAACTATGGCTTGTGAATCTTTAAGTGAGCCATTAACAGAAAATCCATTGTTTTGTTCTTGTGAAATCTGAGTGTCATCCTAAATATTTTAGCAAATATAAATAAATGTTTAATTTTACATTCATTTCTAAAACAGTTGATTCTCCCATTGAATTAATATTTTGCTGATTTATATCTGTGGCAGCAATATCATCACTCAAAGTTTCATCTTGTATAATGTCTTGCTCAACTACCTATAAAAATTCGTGTAGTGAAATATCATGAATAAAAAATTTTCGATTTTCATCATGAAATCTTTTTAGGCAATATACCACTCGTAGGGGCACCTTCCAGTGGTCAAAATCAAAAAACTCCTTCAGATTCGAGTTCCCCAAGTCGAAAAACCCATGAATACAAAAATTTAGACAATTTGGAAATATTTTTTGAAAATTCGATTTTTCCCCCTTGGTGAACCAATGAGCAAAAAATTCGAATTTTTAAAATTGTTTGAATTTTTGTGTGCAGAGTTTTTCCGACATGGGGAACTCGAATCTGAAGGAGTTTTTTGATTTTGACTACTGGAAAGTACTACTTGGTCTATGAAATAATAAAATAAAATTACTTCTTGATTCTCTATTTTTGGCGATGAATTAACTTCGTCAGTCTCTATTGTATTCATTGGGAAATTTACATCCAAATTTGCAAACGCATATGTTTCATAATTTGTTGTTGTAGCCAGTATAACGACTTCAGAATCTCTAGTTTCCGATTCATTAGCAATTTCATCACCTGTTATATTTGGTGGGCGACCTCGTTTCTTTTGTTTCAAGCTAAAAACTTCTTCTCCAACAGTATCGCGATGATATGCTTTCAAATGACCCCACATGGATTTGGTAGAGCGATCACTTCTGTTCATTATTTTACCACAAATAAGGCAGCATACCTACATAAATGTACAATTATTACTAATTTTTATTAAAAAATGTCTAACTTGTAAAGAATCGAGAGGAGAAACCAATTCAAAATGCTTCCAAACAGCCGATATTTGGTTAACTTGACCTTTTAAGGGAGAATCTAGCATTATTTTAACAATATTTTTTTGTTCATTTCCTTCTTCGGCTTGTTGCAGCATCATCTCTGATTTATATGCCATTTGTATATCATTTATTAACGATCCATTTGAATGATCAATTGATGTTTCTTGCGAATCGCCCATTTCGCTAACATCCATATTAGAATTGTTAACATAATTTAACAACATTTCTGATGTTGAACCATAGCTTGTACTAGCATCGACAAATGAATTTTCAGACAAGTTTAACTGAGAAAAATTTGGATTTTGTAATATTTTCTTATAACTGCATCTTTTCTTGCGCTTCTTCATAAACACATCATTTCCCACTACATCCCGATGAAAAGCATTTAAATGACCCCACATGGATTTCGTTGAGCTGTCTTTTCGCATCATAATTTTCCCGCAATATTGACAAGCTGCTTGTAGAGTGCCGGGAACTGCCAATGTAAAATGTTTCCATATTTCCGACATTTTTCCTGGACCACTCTTTTTCTTGCGGCGTTTAATTTTTAAAATTAATTTTTCAGGCGATGACATACAGATATACAGACATAAGAAAATATAAAAGCTTGTAATCCTAAAAATTCATCGGTACTACTAACGATTAGCGACCGCATTGAATGTGAGTTTTTTCGAAAAAAATTTTTTCTCGATTTTTTTTCTGAAAATGATTCCTATGGGGGTAATTTTACACGAGGAATCCGATTTTTGCATTCCCGAAGCTCAAAAACGCTTCCTTGAGCCATAAAAATGCATCCCTGCGTGGTC